>PNEQ01022250.1:0-77239 GCA_003012365.1 Medauroidea extradentata
CTGCGCACACTCCACTCTACAGCGTGTCAGCAGGTGGTGTGCGGCGGGGTTGCCTAAGCTGAGTTTTCATTGCGCTCCCCTACGAAGACGGTACATTTCCGCCTACGGGTTTATAGTTAAAAAGTGCTTGTTTTGGCTCGTACTACCTGCCCTCAAGCGATGTATCATGAATTAATATACACCCTGTATATATATATATCACAAACGGTATAAATGAAAAATTATTCTGGAATAATTTCAACTATTGTAAATATATCAACATTAATACGACCGTTTAGTTCTCGAAAATCTTTTACGATTTGACTTGTTTCTCTTTGGATCAATGTTGTTGATAATGACTAGCCTATGAAGACGGTATCAAAAATGTCTGTAACAGCAGATTGAATTTTTCTGTAGAAAAATTGTTAGTTAAGCTAACTAAAATTTTAATCAACATCTTTTACAATAGTATGTTACGTATTCAACACTGCTTTTTGAGAAAATAATGTTACGGGAATTATCAAGGATGTGCTACTTTGGAATGTGTTCTAGTTTTTCAGTTTAAATAAATAACGTCACATTTGTCTCTTCAAATGCGGGATTTTTCTCTTCATATGGAACGCTCACGTAGTAGCACACCTATATATTAATATATTATTGTCCAATAGATAATAATTAGACGAACAATTTTAATTGCATTAAACATACACATAGTGCTAAATAGCTACCGGTACTTTTTGCAGCAAAACACGTATACATTTTGCATTTCCTAAATTTTCGGCATAAACCTAAGTAGGCCTACTATGTTCCAGATTTTCCAAAGCTTAATGAATGCAAAGGATATTAGGTACTGTAATAGTTTTGACAATGTTTAATGTACCGGTACCTATTTTATTACTTAACTATTACTTCGCTTTGTTAGTGTTTCTGTGTTAAACATCAGCCGAATAAATCTAAACAATTGTTGCCGATGCTAAATACAGAGATATTACATGCAGTCCCTAAATGTTTACTTCAGCGCCGCCAGATAGCTTGACACACTTATACAAATGCCATCTAGCGGGAAGGAAGTAAACTTCCCTCCTGTGCTGCAGTGCTGCTCCCAACTCGCGCGAGATTTAGCAATCGATATATTCGCTGCCATCTACATTCTTCTACGAAAACGTTTTACGTTTGGAAACTGCGATTCCTGCCATAAAAAAGGAAAATATTACAGCTAAGATAATACGTTTGGATGTTATAAAATAAAATTGTAGTAAATTTCAACGCATTCTACACATTGTTTGCGCCAAAAAAATAATTTTATTTGATTAAATTATCACAGACAATTGTTTCACGGAAATTGTGAATAAACCGTAAAGTAGCCGTATAGAAATAACAGTAACCGCACCGTAACAAATAGACAGGTTTCTATCCCTGTTACGGTCTTACGGCGGCTAAGTAGCGGTACGGTATGTTGTAGCATGCATTTCACAAAAGTGTTTGTTCAATTTTTAGGGTTTTTCTTGCGGCAATTCTAGCACGGCCTTTAGTCATATTGCCATCTATGCGTGTTATGTTAGTTTCAGTGTAACAAAAATAGCGTTGTTTTTAAGGTTACAAAACATTAAAATCCAAATTTTTTTGCTTCATTATAAACAATCACAAGAGTCCTGTTTCAATAACATTACGAACTAATAGTAGGCCTATGTTCGTGTGGTGTTTAAGCAAAGAAGCGTATTTGAAAATTCGACATAATTATTTAAAATATATAATAATAAATGGTAACCATTTGAAGCAAAGAAAAAATAATATTAACGTGAAAATAAATTCAATCAAAATAATAATATTTTACGATATTAAAGGATATGCCCTCGAAACATTGCCATAACTTTTCACTACGTGACATATTTCGGAGTACATGAACTATTTTCTTCACTGGAATTAAATTAGGATGAATATGTTCAATCGATATAGAGCAACGTAACAATTAATTGTTATTTATTTCAAAAGATATAAATAGAGAGCATTAATATATATTTTTAGTTCCTTCACCTCACGCTATGCGTCGCTTACACATTTGTCTCTGTAAAAAAAATATTTCAATAGATAATTGCTGAGTGAGTTCCAAAAACTGCGTATAGAAAAAATGGCAAATCTCAGAAATTAAATTTGAAAGTGTTGAGTACCTACATGGCTGCGTTAATATTGATTAAAATGTAGCTGATATTCAGAATGTATGATATAGTAGTAGTGCTAAACAAACCAAGTCACAGTATCATATAAGTCACAATATCCTATAAACCTTTGATGTACTGTACATAAAAAAATGTACAGCTTTGGACTACATCTTTGGTTAACCAGTGCTTCGAACTCGGAGAATGAAAATACAACAAAATATCTTAGGGGCGCAGGATTTAAATTTTACCACCTATTAACTAAAGTTTGGCTGTTATTTTTAACTATTCTCCGCAAAAAGGGCACATACCGGTATATGACTTTTTCGGAGCTAACTCCTTAATTACTAAATTCAATTGTAAATTTCTTACTTATAGTTTATACAGTATAAGTTTGCCTGATTTTGACATTTAATTTCTAAGAAATTTGCCTCGCAGCCCGTTTGTGTTGACCTTTAAAACATGCAGATTTCCTGAAGAAAAAAAAGGGTATCTGCAGTCATGTTTGCACACACACGTCTCAGAACAGAAATGCCAAAATTAGGCAAAACTTTACTGCACAGGCTTTATATACCAATACTCTCCACTCTCCGAATACAGCTGTTGGAAATGTATGGGGAAAGGATGTTGAATGGGGTGGGGTTTGCAGAACGACCCGTGTTCTTAGTGTTCTTATTCTTCCCCTCTACTTGCTTCAAGACAGTTGATTTTTATTTAATAGTATTAAATTGTTTACATACTACTCAAACTTAATCTTGTCACTGAAATAACTGTACACTTATTACCATCGTATTATGCAACTATCTACACCAGACATTAGGTATCTACAAAAAATTTCCGAGCCACAACATTTATATTTTATTGCGTTACAATTTGACACGATGCGAATTCACAAGTTTATATCATACAATCAATGTAGATACCGTTTTACGTGACTCGTGTTGTAAGGGTTATTATTATACATTTATTTGTGAAACGCTATACAAAATTCCTTGATGTATAACACTGTGGTAAATTATTTGTGTTGTATGTAAAAATATAAATGAAAATAAACGTTTCTGACTAACTGCCTCAATAGTTAGTACTCAGATACCAGGTTTGTTGTAAATGTTTTCCAGTTCATGACATTATCTTATGGTTAACTTTAACCGTTTACAGGGCCACAAAATAGGAAGGATTGGCCAAGGGTTTGGGAGCTGGTAAATAATGCCTATCGTCTACATTATCTCAGTGAATTATATCCTTTCGAAATTGCATAAACGTATAAGATTACTGTCAAATAACGTATATGGTATCGGGTCACCCTAATTGCGTAGCTAGTGAAACAACTGTGTACACGTAAGAAAACTTTTCTTTCGTTTAGAGATAATTATATAAGCCCCTGTTACAGTTTAATGTAGGGCCACACTTCGCGAAGTGGATAGACCACTCGCCTCCCACCAGGGCGATCTGGGTTCGATTCCCGGCGGGGTCGGTCCCCGGATGATGCAGCTGGTTAGTGGGATTTCTCGGGGATTTTTTGCTTCCTCTGCCCCCTCAATCCGATGCTGCCCCATTGAAATTTAATGAAATAAATGTAAAAGTATCTATTGTCTAAGTATACTTTTTATTCTTGTGTTTCGCTGCAAAATTTAAAGTATTTAATACATTTTAGTAAGTTATCGTGGGGGTTATTGTGTATTAGTCAGAAAAAAAGAGAATTTATTTGTAAGATAAGAAACAGCTGCTGGAATAAGATTGAACCTGATATGTATTAACGAACTATTTCATCTCTCAAGGTAAAAGAGTTAACTGAATGACATATGAAGCTGTAGGCCAAACCACTGGACCTTAAAACATGTTATTTTTTACGTGGGTTCCCCGCAGGTTTAAGACAAACACCAAGAAAAGAATTTGAGGTTGAAAAGAGGTGAAAAACAATTTCAAAGAATCGTCGATGTAGCACTAACCTTATGGCCATCGTTGTGATTTTCACTTTAATATGACACTCACAAGAAAGCATGTTAAAAAATTTAAGAATTTTTTAAATCCAATCTTTAAGGGGTGAAAAAAAAAACAGAAATGTTTTTTCGATTGACAATCGTTATTTATCGAATTCTCTGAATACATGCTTGTTTTTCGCTTCAAAATGGAGCTTATGTAAATACCTATAAGGAATTTTGGGGTGTACTAAATTATACTACTTGGAAGTAAAAAGGAGGAATATATGATTTTCTTATTAATTGATTATACCTACAGCTCGAACTCAATGGGCTATCGGTATGAACATATAAAATGTCTAAGATAATGCTTCAAGATTTTTTTAATTTGCATCCTGTATTGGTGAAAGGGAATCAAATGTGGTTTCAAGTGTTTCTCCATGTGTCTCGAATCAGTCGAGGTATCGATGTGATCTTTGCTTCAGCATGATACTTACTTAAATACCCAAGATTTAACTTCAGGATGTTGCTAAATTCCACCCCAACGAGGTAAAATAAAGCGCTCTATGTGAATTATAAGTTATCCATAATCGAAATATATGAATGAAAAAAAAATATATATATATATGCACATAAATATTAATAAATAAAGATATACATACACACTGAAATTTTATTTTGGGTATTTAAGTACGCATCATCCAGAAGCAAAGAGCACTTCGATAACTCGATTGGTTCGATATATATATATATATAATCGATTTATATATAATCCATTGCCTTCTTAGACGGGGACGATATGTTTGCACAAGATTAAAGCTTACTTAAATAGGCCTACATTAATATAAGTATATCTTTATTTTCGAAATTTGACTTCTTAGGAGGCAAAAGTTGTGCAAAGGGGTGAAATGTATTTTAAATAAATTGTTAATATGTCTCGAACCCAGCTGGAAATTGCATGGTTTCCACCCTTCAAATATAGCCTAAGTGTGATTATTTTTTTCTTCTTTTTCGAATTCCAAACCTAAGGGGTTCAAAAGACGTTGAATATGTTTCGGTTACATCATTGATAGCTATCGAACAAGTCGAGATATGGAGTTGATTTTCACTTCATTACGTATATACCCTTAGATAAATTTAGGATTTTTTTAAAATTTGGACTCTTCGCCGGTGTCGAAATTCCACCTTTGACGCGTGGGAACAGCGCAGTGATAAGAGCCAGTGTCCCAGGCTTGACGAGAAGCATATCGCCTCTATTAGCAGCGCGCCAAACTGACTTGCAAGGTATTCGCTGTAGTATTTTTCCTATGGGACTTTAAGCGGTGACAAAATCATTTTATTTGTGAATATTATGAAGGAAAGACCACCGCACGCCTCTCGTTTTGCACTTTACGGATTCCGATTATATTTTTGGAGTTACATCAGTCAAGAAACCCGTTTTTAGTCATTTTGAGAGGCCCGAAAATCATGTTTCAAACAAGTGTGCTGAATTTTTGTTAACGTAGAAGTTTAGTTTCAAGTGTTTTTTTTTTTATTTTCGTAGATAAACATAATGTGTATATGTTGAACTGTTTTGTGTAAAAACAGACCGCGTGACACACTACAACGCCGTCCGTGCGCCAGTCGAGGACTCCTCTTAAGGATGTTCAAGTTCGATAAAATCATAATTTTATATTTATATGAAATATTGTTAGTTTTGTAGACGATACTTGTGAGCATATTTAACTCTTACGAAATAATTTTAACTCTCATAGTTTTCTCATAACGGGGTGTCAAAGTCAAAATTTGCTTGTTACGCTGCCATGAAAATAGTGAAAATCGACTGACCTGCTGAAACAAAATAATTCAATGTGAACTTACATCCCATGAGCTATGCAATGAAACATTAAAAAACTCACAGCATAATATTCTGAAAAAAAAAAAATCGCAAAAGTGCAGAAAAAATTTTGTAAATTCAGCAATTTTTAAAATACAGAACCCGTTCACGGATTTCTTTCCAAATGTTTTATGGCGTACCCCATAGTACGTTGTTTCACTGTGAATTATTTCACTGGCGTAAGTCAATTGGTTTTCACTACTTGCACGGCAACAGAAAATGCACATTTTGACCTTGACGTACCGTTACGAGAAAATTACGCCAGCTAAAATTGTTTTGTGAGAGGAAGCTGCACTCACTAGTATCGTCTACAAATCTAACACCATATCGTATAAATATAAAATTATGACTTTATAGCACTGAACACCCTGAAGGGCGCGGTCTACCGCGGTTTTTATCACCATATTTTTATTTTTATACTTATACCGGTTATTTTTTTCTTGTTTAAAACATAAAATGTGACCAAATTTTCCTCTTATAAAATTTTTTTTATTTCGCATTGTTTTTGCGCAATGGCTCGTTAAAAGACAAAATTGCATGTTTCCGTTTTAAGGACGACACTAAAACCAACTCACTTACCTAACTAAAATATTCACAGTGAATAACGATGTTCTATGCTACAGATTCAGCTATGTTTAACCACAAAATAAAATATTGTTGTATTTTTAAAAATGTTATTGAATTTTTAAAATTTTCGTTTTAAGTTTCAGTATTTTTATTTAAATGCAAAAAAATTGTATTCTTGGTTTTTATGGACTTGACATTGTAGCCTGCAACGTCTGTATCCACGGTGAATTTTTTTTTTTTCAGTTTTGTATGTCAGTTAGTTTTAGAGTAGTCTTTAAAACAGAAACATGTAAATATTGACTTTAACAAGCTATTAATAGAAAACCATGAGAGTTAAAAATGTTCATTAAAGCCGAATTTAGTCACATTTTGTGTCTAAAATAAGAAAACAAATATCTGGTAAAACGAAAACTAAAATATGGTGATGAAAATGGCGATTAGCAACGCCCTCAAGGAGTGAAATTGTTTTTCAATGAATCATAGACGAATTCAAAAGTAATTGTCATTATTTTCATCTCATGGATACTTATATCAATGTTACGATATGATGTTAACATTTTTAGACATTCTACCCCAAAATGGGTGAAAAGGCGCACGTAAATTATTTTCTGTTAGCCCATGATGTCTATTCAACCAACTGATACATCGAGGAATTTCATTACTATGATTACGTAAATACCAAAGAAACGTTACACAAGTTATTCTACTGGTTGTTTACCAAGGGGAATGTTTAGTTTGCAAACTTTCAAAATACGACGTCCCGTAAAGTAAGTACGACCACCGATGAATTAATTATGCGGGAGTTAACAATCTGTAGTTTTATTGTTAACGTATCTGTGTACCACTGTTGTGTGCTAGGGAGTTAATATTTTAGTTATTTTAATGAGCTTTCGTCGTTACGTATTGAGATCTCAGTAATCAGTGGCTGTGCTCGAGGTAAATCAGTCATCATACCGTGTATACTACTTAAACCATCCGATTATCTATCATACTCTATGTCTGTTTTCCTATGACGATAAATAAGGCCCTTTAAGAGTGGACTTTCAACTGCTTTTCGAATGGGTATTTGTAGATACTTAGCCTCCTGTATAGCAACCTTAACTTGCAGCTTGGTTATACAAAAACGTGACGGATAGAATTGTATATTTGTATTATTACCGTGGCCTTAGAGGAACAGGTCTGGACAATGCCGTTGAAAATTGACTCTTATGTGTCTGATTGGCGCCACTGATACTCTGGTGTTGTTTTAACATTGTGTGAATGGAACTACGAGTAGCAAGTTCGTGTCGGTGCTGCTAGGAGCAATGGTAGCACATTGCTATATTGCACCGAAAAAAATACTTATTAGTCACCACAAAATATTTTGTCATAATGAACCTTACAAATTTTTTTTGTGGTGACCACTGAAAGTTTTGCAGTGACTACAAAAAATTTTGTAACCACTACAAAATTATTTCGCGATGTCGAAACTGACAAAACATTTTGTAGCCACTACAAAACAGTTTTTTCTGTGTGCTCTGATCAAACATCACTTCATTACTAGTGGCGTTTTCAGTCGTAAAGAAGTCAACTGTGTAGCATTGTTAGATAGGTTAGTGTCCAGACCTGTAATTATAAGACCATGATTATTACAATCGCCTTGAAAATACCATTGGAGAGACGAAAAGCTTAAGAGACAGTAATCTATGGACTTGATATTCAAGCGATTATTTCTATTATTATTTGTTATTTACTGAAATAAATGCTTGCTGCTATCCTACAGAAGTTTGTTTTGTTTTAA
This sequence comes from Medauroidea extradentata, assembly GCA_003012365.1. Taxonomy (NCBI): domain Eukaryota; kingdom Metazoa; phylum Arthropoda; class Insecta; order Phasmatodea; family Phasmatidae; genus Medauroidea; species Medauroidea extradentata. Next base: position 8,278 of record PNEQ01022250.1, read on the forward strand.
TATAGGCTACAACAAATCATTGGCGACGGTAAAAAAAAACTCCAGATTTGAACAATATTACCTATGGACAGGCAAAACCCATCAAAAGTTGGACTGAAGATCCTCAACGCATGTTAAATCGTTGCGCAATTTCTTTAAAGTGGTTTTCTTGACAGTACCTGGATTTAATTTTAAAAATGCATTTATAGAAACAGCTTGGCCTTAAATTAAAACGAATCTTTAGGAAAATAATTGTGCTATAGTATATCACCTTATTGGGATAATATTTCCAGCCTACCATGTTTAGTATTCAATTAAACCATTTAATCAGTTGTTACCTGTACAACGTACTTTTAGGTGGTTTTCGCGTATAATATAGTGTTCAGCTCGAGGCGTACAGACACTCGCTCACTCGAGTAGAGTTTTCAAGCATCCAAGTAAGTCACTGGAACCTGAATTGTTTGCTGGCGTTTATGCATAACCCAGCGGTCCAGTTGACCGTGTCACGTGAACGTGCGAATCTACCTAACACCTACGGATCACATAATATAAGTTGGCTCAAAGGTTCCGATGCATTTGAAGCTCACAATGGAGAATAATTTAAAAACTAAGTTTTTTTACAGTGGATTGAATAATCGCATTCCATGGCAGTGTTTGGCTGGAGAACGTGTGCTACGATTAGCGTTTCAGTTACAACAAAATTGCGTACGTTTAAATAGAAGAAAATATTAATTGTTTATGTTTTTTTCTCAACAGCTCAGGGTATAGTTATTACTTTTCAATTAAATTAGACGCACAAGACACTAGTTATTATCAATGTTCGCACATCCTGGACGCACTTTAACAGCCGAAGACCTAAGTAAACTATATAATAATGTAGGAAATGTGCTCACAAAGAGTGACAGTAATTCCTAACGTCCTGACTGGAACTCGTTAAGGCGTACACCATGCGGCACACTGCTATATAGGTCCCAGGAAACGAGATATGATCAAGTCCTGGCTCCCACAGAATAATCTTATAATCCAGAAAGACTGGATTAAGTTATTGATGAGTTTGCCTGACTGCAATCAAGGAATGTTAACTTATAACTTCACGAATGGTGTATTTTCCGTCATTAAATCCAAATAAAATACCCGTGTTGGATTACACAATTTCCTTACCTTCTTTCTAAAAAAAAAAATTACATAATAGCGTGTTAATATTTAGTCTAATTTTTTACACACATGTTGTATTTTATCAATAAGTGTACAAGGTGTATCTCAGACTGTGCTCGCTCATATTCTTACTGTAGAGTCTAGTCTGGTGCCTCGGAACGCGCAGAATTATGTTATTATGTTAACGATTGACCTTGGAGCTTTGCAGGGTGTAATTTATAGACAGATGTTAAGTGGCAATAAATGCCTGGTTTGGTGTTATCTACAACTTTTTCCAGAACGACCTGTATTTATGTGGATGTGTAAGTTTCCATCGCAAGTAAGAAATGCAACTCGGAAAAGTATTACTGCGCCATAATAATTTTCCAAACAAAATTTTCTTTTCAAACCTTAGTTTGATTCCTAGGTGTACTAGATACACAGTTACATTTAATTTTGTACTTTATATTCAAATAAAATTTTGTGATATGTAGTTAATTCTCAGTTTTGTATTACAACTTACGTAAAAGGATATTTAAGGAGCAATTTTTTAGAACCAGACATGTCCAACTTATCCAAAAAAATCATTAATTTTGATCAACTTATCCAATTTTACAGGATAGTGGAAAAACTTCATATGTTGGGGTAGTAACAAAATTATATTATTGCAGGTTTACATTTGCACGTCATAGTAACTGACAGATTGCTGTAATCAACAGGAAATATGTAAATATATTCCGTTCACTTTTAAAGAAAAAAGGTCATATCCTGTTTCGAAAAGAATCTTATGGACACATCTGTCTTTAACAGTAGTAAAGTCGTCGGAGGAAGTATTCTATGACTCTACGCCATCCGAGTGATAGCAACTGTCGTACACTTGTTACGAATGCACAATTTCAGTGGGTTGGACATGTCTGGTTTTGAAAGAAAACACATTTTCTACTGATTTTGTATAGGACAAAGTATTTATTTTAATTAAATATGACAACATATTAGAGTGTAATTCACGAATCTTATCTAGAAAATGTATATTTAACTCATTATCATATCTTTAAGTACTGTACACGTCAGTTTTATAAACTTTGCATTTTATTACTTAGTGGCCAATTTTTGAACGCGTATCTACAACTCTTTGATGACAATTTATTCAAGTAAATAATTATGTTAAGATACATGGGGACATGTATACACAATATGGTTTGTCGATTATACATATATTCAATAAGTGTGCGGAGCCGAAACGGTATGTTACTTGAGTAGTTGCATAAATTGAGTGATCCCCTCGTAACTTTGCATTAAACTAAAATTGTTTTAAAATCCAACGTTAGAATTAAATCATACCAGATGCTTACTAACTTCATGCTGACAGAGAGCTTGCAGAGGGACTCCTTGAAAAGAGCATGCCATTCCCATCCACACTAACGTTATACACTGATGTTATAAAATTGTGACAAGCACACATTAATATTTTAATATGATATTTAATAATGCAGACGTTGAAGGAGCAATCAACCATAACTAATGTCATTGCTGAAAAAAACTTCGAAAATAATTTCATTAATCCACAAAAATTAACATTTGAACCATACTGATTTCGTATGAGTTTTCATTCTGAAAATAGTCAAGGTGGCGGCCAAACATCTGAAAGAAAAATTTAAATTATGCTCACTTTATAATGAACAGCCTACAGTATGATTTCCACAAGACAAACTCTGTAACGTTATCGGGTACATGATCGGTTAATTTTAGGACAATTATTGTTGCATTTGTACAAGCTAAATATTTTAAAAATAATTAATAATGGACCTGGTATAAATTGATAGCACATACCAAGGCGTATAGAAGAAAATTATCCTTACATTTTAGGCTGTTTAAATTTATTTAGTAATATTTTGACAGGAAGATCGTAAAATCTCATCTGAATTCTTCTTTTACCATCCCTTGTAATCTCGTAGAAACCTCCACCCCGCTGTGTCGTCTGCTCCTTGGAACGTACAACGTCTTTCACTGGAATATTCTAATATTCCGTAAACACGACAAACGTACCTCATAGCATAGTCAAATATCTTAAACCAAGTGTATTCACAGTAGTGCGATAGCAGTAATAGCACTACATTATTAGTAACACGCTATGGCCCTCATTTGTTTCAAGAAATTAGTGCAACAGGCGCCCCTTCACCTGTCTGAGCAGCCTTTTTCAAATCTCGGATTCGCATCTTCACTATTTCTAATTAAATCCTCCTGGTCGATATTAAATTGATTTGGCCGTTGTAGCGTCGTGTCTAGGATAGCTAAAGTTTTATTTAAGAGAAATAAAATTTTCCAGTAACTTCCAACAACGTTCAATTTTAAAAAATCTCCGCGGTACACGTACCGTGATTCGTGCTTCTGGGATCATAATCACTGTGTTGTAATGGTATCGTAACAGCTTAGAATATGCCGTACCGTTATTCGTTTCCCATTTAAAAAAATCATATGGTGTGTTGATAACTAATCGTAACATTGCCATAGTGAAAATTTCTCAAAAATAATTCCATTAATTAACACTCAAACCAACAAATAATGAATTGACTTAATTAAAAATAGAAGAAAATAATACAATGAAAACGCGTATGAAATAGTACGCTTTGTTTACTACTTTTTCTAATCCATTATTTTTTTTTGTGAACAGGAACTATAAATTCGAAGTCAATTACATCCTACTAAACATAGCGTAATTTGTTATCTGGTAAGAAATAGCAGAGTACGTGAAAGTAGCCTCTTTAATATGCCAATGGTAACACTGAATGTATCTCCTGTGTTTTACTTACCTTAAATCTCAATGCTTACAATACTTTAGGGAAGAAATAAAGACGTTAAGTTTAAATGTAAAACTTTCTCAATGAAACACAATCAGATGTGTTACGGGTGCGTTCGATTTACCAGGTTGAAAACTACGTAGGTTATGAAGTGTGAACTAAATATATAAAGTGGTAATATATTTGATATCTTGTTTTACTGTATCACGTCTACCCATTAACACTATAGAGCTTTCAAGTTAATTTATAGCAGATGACGAGTTCAAGTTTCGTATCTGGAATGTCACAAAGTGACGTTGGAAAAATTTTACGTCGCGCAAATTACGGAATATTTCTATAAACATTAAGTTGAATAAGTTCAGCTATAGCCACCAGATAGGCTGTCAGATATATTTAACGCTACTAAATTGTTTGACTGCAAACAAGCCATTTAAATTTGAGCAAAATTAAACACTTAACTCATTAATTCAATTTTGTCGTCTATAAAACTGATAATATAACCGCAGCGTGAGAAAGTTAAATTGAGAAACCGAGCTTTCGCAAAATGGTACAATTTATACCTCAAACTTATGTTAATTTAGTGTTTACTGTCTACATTTCGCTACTGATAAATTCATTCTCAGCGAGAAATAAATATTTCCACATGGTGATCCAGACGAGACCTTACCAATTTAAGAAATATTTAATGATTATTTTCACATATTAAAAGTTAAAGTGTTCATGAAACTTACATCCACGCACACATTACAAAATAATAAATGATTATGTAAAACAGTATCCAAGAAATAGCAATTAATACATGCAACCTTCCAGTTTTCCTTGGTTTTTACCCAGTCGATTTCACAACACAGACATAACACATATAGCTTCACTCATATCACAGAAAGATAGACAATATAGGCCGCTGCTCTTCTCGTCAAATGTGGCAATAGCTTTGAATAGTGTACACGATTTTTACATTCATGTAAAATAAAAACTGTCTATTTGAAGGTATAAAAATATAAAATGTGTGAGAAAACTTTAATTTTTGATTTAATATAGTGTGTATAAACAAAAAAAAATCTCCTCTAACCCTACTTTAATTTACAGGTTTGTCGTTAATGAGGCTTTGGTGTTGTTACACTAGCCATTTCCTACAAAAACCCCTTTCTTGTACACTTTTGCTAGCAATCCAATGTAATTCATTATCACGCGACTCCAGGAATTAAGTTAGAGGAGTTCTGTCTCAAAAATAGTGTACTTGTGGCACAGTAACCATCTACGACATAATCATTAGCCACACATATAATGTTGTAGTAAAGCTGCCTGCTCGCAGGTCGGTGGCCACTCAACTAATAAGTATTCTGGCCCATTAAAATCACAAGCGTACCACCAAAGGCACGATAAGTGTTTTCCTCTCTCGAGGGGTTTATATTTTCATGCGGCGGACCAATAATATGACCTTCCCACTTCAGCCTCCCATTAGGCGGGGAGTCAGGATACGCCAGACCACCGCATTGTTCTCAAGCTAACAGTTAGTTGGAACTGTCAATCCCCTTGACAGAACGCTAATCTGTGCCTCGGGACAACTACCAAAGGGCTAACAGGTGCTACTATGAGGGCTTCAGGCCATCCTTCTGAAGATCATACCTACATTGCTGGTTCCCGGCTGAGACCCCTTGCTCAGTCTCCTCTTGGTTTGAGTCGGGGCACACCCACACCCCTTACAGACTCACCGTGCCTGCTCCCGGACACATTCCCAACCAACTCGTCAACTCATCTCAGAGGAGGGAACCTCTCCGAGTATGCCCAGCACATGGGCAACTACCACCACTACGAAACCGACCCATGACTGGTCATGAAGGAAAACCACTCCAAGGGGTTAACCCAGTCGCCCGAAGTACCACCAAAGACAGCAACATATTGGTGATTTTTATCTTAATTTACTAATAGTGGGGTTGACTACAGACACTTTCATAATTTTAACATTGTTTACATATGTGCTAACTGTGTGAATGTATAAATAGAAGTTCACGTGACATTTGAGATTTGGGAACTTATTTACTCAACGCTGCCACATGTTGTTTCAAATGTCCAAAAATCACTCCACGTGTCCTAAATTACCTCCGCTTACGATAAAGAAATCACAAAACATTCTATCGATAAATGAATTATACTTATAACACATTAACGTCTCGCTAGCATACGTAAACATTTCAATACTAGTTAATGCTTTATCTTACATTCATTTTTGTAGTTCCCCTTATAAATAAGAAACTTTTTCTTGAGAGCAGTTTGACACGCTTCAATCTGTATTCAATCGACTTTAGTACTAAAAATTATCAGTTTTGTGCAAACAGCAACAACAGCTTCAAGAAACTTTGAATGACTAATGTTTGGGTTAAGCGATGTTACTACTTTTGGAAAACGGCATTAAATAAAACTACGTTGTTGTGAATAAAACTACGTTGTTGTATAACTTTCAAACGTTGTAGAGATTTTAAAACTTACGAAAACACAGTTCATATTTTACAACTATTTTACCGTCATGTGAAATAATGACCATTCAAGTTTGGGAAAGTTATTTCTTTAGGAGGGTTGAAAGTGCTATTACCGGACCGCGGTGGTGTATTTGTCAAACCACTCGCCCCTTCAAATGAAGTCCGGGTTCGATCGCCGGCTGGGTACCAGACGATGTCGCTGGTCGGCGGGTTTTCTCGGAAATTTTCCGCTTACCGCGCCCTGTTCATTCCACTGTAGTGCCTCAATACATGTGATCCCTTAGGAGCTAATAGATTCTATGATATGATACATTGACCCTCGGGTGTCTTCTCCAGGCACTATTAAAATGATCCTTGTTAGCAGGTTCGTTATATCGAAGACTGCTGTTTTATACTAGAGACGGCTAAACTAAAACACACTATTGCAACGAAACTGACTCTTTGTGAATAGTGTTGCTTATATAGACCTACCAGGCATCGTCACGTCATCGCCGACAATTTTGTTTACCACTATTTGCTGGCAACTTGCATCAAGTGCACATTTGGTGTTCAGTACAACGTACTGAGTACGATAACTAAATCATCTACTATTAGAGGGTTTTGACCCCTATGTCTTGAATGTTAGCGGTTAATTTAATTTCTGTTTTTTAATGTGTGCAGTTTATATCTCAAGAACATTAAACAGTGTTCAACACATCGTGGATTCATTCATCACAATTTTTAATATATTTTAGGACCTGGAATTTAAAACTCCAATCTCGAGGACCAATATCACACGTATTGAGCTAGGCTGTAAGTTGCGTTTAGTAATATCATAATTTTCAACAAGATTTCACCTCATAAAATACTACGGGTTAGTTTTTGAACATCTTATAAAGTTACTTCTGTACTTCATAAGTAAGGTGGCTTATTATTATCATTTTTTTTTTTGTATTTTATATAGCAACTTTGAATATTTTCGTATTATTTAAAACAAAATTTTATAATTAAACAAACAGAAGAATAATTTATATTTGTTGAAAAAAACTTGCAACAATAGCTTACAGTGAATTTTTATTGGCATAATCGTTGATCACAAACAGTAATGTCAAAAACATTTTCCTCTGTCTCTCTCTATTTCTCGCCTTCTCTCTTAGTGATATGTTCGTTTACGTTCTGCTGCCAAATAATGTTATTACTTGACTTAGTTTTTGACATAGCTACAGATTTACAACTCCAAGAAGGAGTGCAATAATTAGTATCTATATTTGGTCAACTTGCGTAACCGAGACTGGGTGCATAGGCATAACTTATTATAAAGGCAACTGGTTATTGCTAGCGAGATTTGAACTGCGACGGTAACTACCTCTCACTGTGATATAAATATAGAGGTTTGTGTCCTCAGGCAGAGTAGCACTCGTGACGTTATTGCGCACATATCAATAACGTTAATCGTCAACTTTACAAGAGACTCGTTCTTAATGGTTTATTTTTAATAATCATAATTCACATTACCGAGCCACGCAATTCATAGTAGGTTAGTCAGCTTATTTTTTTGGAATTCCTGCGATGTAGCAATGCTATTTTAATTACGCGGTGATAATTATTTAGGCATATTTTCATATTATACTCCATAATATTCACCAATGTGGGTTGTAGGAGTATTCCATTCATTATTTACGCCTGTAAAGCGTTAGAGGAAGCAATACGTGCACGAAACAATTCAGGAAAAAAATATCAATTAACACCAGGTCAAACAATGAAATGACTTAAAATTACTTGTGGAAAAAAATAGAAACGTTCAATTATGCAATAGAAAGTCATTAATTCGCTTTCTGTCAACAGGTGGTTAAGGTTACGTTCATGTAAAAAAACTGCATTATATATTTTGGAACAAATTTATCGAATATATTTAACAACTAACTATTTTAATCATTTGGGAACGATTTGAACAACATAAAATAGAACTTTTATAGCTGCGTCTCAACCGGGTGCTCGTGCTGAGTCATGAGATGTGTGTTCCTGGCTCAGATAGTCTACCGATAACTGACCAAAAATTTTAATCGAAAGATCTTACTCCCACTTACTTCATAGTTCCGGAAGTAAACAACTTTCTTTGTAAGACGCAAATATGATATTATTCTAATTCATTATATTCAGAATGGTACCAAAACTATACAGATATTTTGTAGACTACAATCTGAAAAGCATTTGCGAAAATTACAATGTATGTGCAAGTACTTTTACAAAGTTTTCTCAAAGGAAAAAAAAATCACAAAATATTTGTATATAATTAAAAGGCCTATGTTTGTAAAAACTCAGGAAACTTTTAATATTTACCAAAATCAAACGTTTGTTGGAAATTATATTGTTATAGCCTACATAAATTTCATCATCTGATTTCCATTTCGCTGGGATAAAGGAAATAGCCCATTTATAATAATTACGTGTTATAAAAGTAAAATATTAAGTGAGTATTTACAAACGAAAAACAGTAAAAAACAATTTTATTTACTTTGGTCTAGCGGTTATGTGCACCGTTATCAATGGTAAGGATCCAGGTTGACATCCTAATAAGTTAAGAATTTTTTATCAAATTACTTGTGAAACATATTTGAGTAACAGTATTTACTACCGACTTATTTCATAATAAAATGAAGTAAGTATTACGAATTAATTTCTATGTAATCTTACAAACATAAACTTCGTTTATTTTAAAACGATAACCTTGCAATTTTACGAGGATATTAATTGGTAGCATGGTTTCCAAGTATTTTCCATTTAAAAGCTCAGAACATTTTTATAACGTATTACATATGGTTCTGATATGAATATAAATAAATAAATATATATATATATATATAATCTAAATATTTGGTACCGGCAAGACAAGCCATTGTGTAATTGTTATAAGATTAAGATGCATCTGCATCGTCTATTAGGCGTGTTCTTCCAATGAGCCTCGTAAAACTGTGTTGGAACAACACTAAACTAAGTGCAAAGATTTTTGTTAGCTTTAAACAGTGAAGTCGCGCTGGTAAGGTTGATATTAGTAAGGAATGGGAGAACAAAAATTGCAACTGTGAGTGCCCGGAGGTCAACCCGCTGGCGAACGGCAACATTCGTCACGTTTCTTACACGCAAAAATCGTGAGTACTCCGACTGAGAATAGAACCCTGATTCCCAAAGTAGGGTCTCTGTGGTGGCATAAAGAAGAATTTGTAACGCTTGATTTATTTATACATAATTCTATTTGGAAACTTAAGAAAACCTGTTGACTTTTATAATGATAGCAATGCAGAGCAAATTTTCTTTAATTGTAGCCTACCACAAAACATGATTTGAGTAGTAACTTACCATTTGAGTAGTAACCTACGTAATACACCAAGCAGATGAAATGCTGTAGGAATACATATTTAGTTCATAATAGGTACAGCATTCATGTATGCTTGCCGTAATTTTCTAGTGATCTGGTCTCGAAGTAAAATGATTTGGTAGGCCTTATGTAGGAAAATCGTAAAGATTTCTTATTACAACGATAAAATATTTTATTATTCATAGCCAAACCTGACTGACATACTGTTTTTAACAATAATATTTGCTCACAGAAATATTATTTTCTTGTTTTGTGAATTTTTTGTTTATTTGATAGCACAAAACTTGAGTCATCCAAAATAACCTTAACATCAGTTAAATTGAAACCTTTTTTTTTTCTTTTCAAATTTTCTTCTTATCCGGTTGGTCTTAAGCTTGTCAAAAGTAACTAATACTGTAGTAAGAAATTACTACATAAATTTATCATTTCTTCAGTTATTTAAAAGTCTGTAATTATTTTAAGTTCTGAGTACTCAATTATTAATTTTACTTGAAATATGCTGGCTTAGTATATTTCCGGCTTCTTAAAAAAAAAAGTAAGGTACGAAAACATTGTTTATTCAACGATATCAGATATAGATTATATGCCTTTAATCACATACAGGGCATTACAAAAAGGTACGGCCAAACTTTCAGGAAACATTCCACACACACAAAGAAAGAAATTATGTGATATGGACATATGTCCAGAAACGCTTACTTACCATGGTAAAGCTGAATTCCTTACATCTCGTTAAATGTCATCGTAAAAAACATTTCGTACAGAAAATGTCCCAATTACCCAATGGAATGTTTCGTTAGAATGTAAGTTACTTCCTAGGAAGTTCAAAATGATTTCCGTGAGCGAGGATACATGCATCTACCCTCCACCGCATGGAATCCCTGATGCGCTGATGTATCCCTGGAGTATGGCGTATTGTATCAAGTGGCTCACCTGACGGTGAACCTAGGAATTGAAGTACGATGTAAAGAACCAGTCCATTGGATATTTGGAACATTTCCTGTACTGAGTGTTATTTACGGTGACATTTAACGAGATGTAATGAACTGAGTTCTACCACGGTAATTAAGCGTTTCCGGACATATGTACATATTACATATTTTCTTTCTTTTTGTGTGTGGAATGTTTCCTGAAACTTTGGCCGTACCTTTTTGTAACATCCTGTATACTAATGACGGAATCATAACAGTGCGACAGGCGCGATGCGACGCGCGCGAATAACTTGTCAGCCAATTAGCGTCGAGGCAGACACGCTGAGGTTACAGAAGCCTCCTAGTTAATTGGCTGACAGGATATTTTATTCACGTGGCGCACTTCGCATTGGGTCTGTCGCGTTTTTGTGATTCCAGCATAATGAGTGTCGCATAATTTCCGTCGATTGAATTTGTGTACTTTACATTTAAAAAGTGAGTCGGTAAGGCCTTGACAGTTTACACGAAGTCGAAGTGACTATGTCAATATTCAAGAGAATTTAAAAGGAACTAACTGTAACAAGATACAGCCATACGATTTCGTTTGGTTTTTAATCAAAGAACGGAATACTAGGGAACTTACTTGAAATATTTCCGGAGGAGAACCCTCTCGGAAAAAAAATAATGACGATTATTAAAACAACCTCATAGCTTAGCTCAATACGTTAGAGCAATATCACTTCTTGAAATTGGAGTCTTAAATTCATATTTTTGCAAGATATCGAAAACAGCGTAGAATAAACCCCACTATTTTTAAACATCGGCTACTTAATTGAGATCTAAAACAATTTTTAAAAATCCGCCAACATAAAAAAGAGGTCACTTCCCTATTTTCAAATACGTATCTTTCGCCTTCGTGAGATATGCAGTTGTCATGACCATAATGTTCTCTGTCTTCAAGTGGCTAGCGTCAACGGTATCCTTTCAAAGTTCACCCAATATAACTTCGGCGACATGACGATTCCTGTCATATAGGCAATACCAATAAAACCATGTTTGGGTCGTTTGCACTTGTGTCGTAGTTGAAGTGTTTGCCACCGCGTGTGTGTTTCCTTGTTTGAAGCTGTGATTCTTCGCTTGCCAAGAGTAAGGATGTCAACGACATTATATTGAATTACACATAATTCAGACGGGTCAAGTTGTCACACCCCACACAGGACAGGATAACCCGTAAATATCCCGAATGTTCTAAATACATCCCAGTTATCCTGTGAATATCCATAGTATATTGTAATGGTAATTAAATTGTGCTAGGGTTTATGATATTTTGTAATATTTATGTATATATGTGTGTGTCTACGTAGAAATAATGTAATTGTTAAAATACACTGAAAACACCATTAAAATGTTCAATTTAAGATGTTTGTGAGCCGACAAAACCATGGGCAAATTCCATAAGTGTGTGTGTATATAGTGGATAAAAGTATCTCTCCTGTGTATCCTTATCCATGTAGTTCAGGATATCTTAGGAATATTCTGTTATTGGGCATCCAATGGATATACCTAGGATATTGTACAAAATTTGTGCTATATTTCGGGAGGTTGTTATGTAGCGATTATTAGATAACGCTTAAATAAATGTTAAAATTCTTAAGAAAAAATAGCATTAAAAGTGAGATAACTGGTTTTTGAGCCGACAAAACCTTTGGCAAATTCCCGAAGTACATCAATTTATTAATATATATATCATACAATGGATATTTCGTACGCCTGTGTTTAGATTATCTAGAAAAATAATTTCACTGACATTTTTAGTACCTTTAAGATAACACTATGCACAGTACTGTCAAAGTGTATTAATAGTTATTTTAATCAAATTATAACTGTAGTGAATACAAAGAAAGTTCCTAAAATTAATTAGGAAATAAAATAAACACTGCCGAATAATTTACAATGCTCCAAGATAGTGGAATATGTCCGCCGTTAACGTGAATTATCTGAGTTTCCTGCTGTGCGTAACGATGGACATTTCAGCAGACATCTTAATGATCAAACCTATATTTTTCTGGATGAGTTTTGTATGCGTAGATAGTTGTTTTTTTTTTTAGGTAAGATTAATAGTTCCAATTACACAAATATTAATGTTTAAAATGTTTCAAACACACTACGAAAAAAATTCTTCTCTGTCATCGTAACTTATATTATGTAGGTAAAACTTCGGATGTCGACTAGCAAAGTGGTGTAGTGGAGTAATGGTTAGCATCAGGGTTGTGGGTTAAAATCCCACTATATTAGGCTAGATAATTTAATATATATGATACTGTCAGAGTTTGGTTGTATGGAATGAAAATATGAGCAAGTTATTATTTTCGTAATGAGTAAGTGTCTTTGTCTTTCATCTCTATGATCATGACCACAGATCCTACAGGGATATCACACAGATTTCCTGCAGGGACTTCCCATAGATTTCCTTCAAGGATGTCAAACGGATTTACCGTATGCGTTGATTTGGTAGTACCACAGATGTTCTGGGGATATCCTAGGAATATCTCAGGATATCATGAGGATATCTTAAATAGTCTATTTGGATGTCCCTTGAATGTCTCTGTGCTCTGTGGGATAGCGCAGTGTGCCTAATCTGAAACATTCTACATTCGTAGACTTTATTGTGGCGACCAAATTTCTGCCGTGGTATTCTTCAGCCGTGAACCGCGCCCAGATTAAACGTTAAACGTACAGTCCTGAAATGTGTGAGTGTATATATATATATATATATATATATATATATATATATATATATATATATATATATATGCCATGTACGGTGCTGTTACCAAATGTTTCTAAGTAGTGATAATACAAATCATACTACGGCAAGCAATACAATACCGTATTCTCCTTAAATTATTTTGTATGTTACATTTAAATTTTAAAAATGCTAATTTTTTGTTGTTTTATTATTTAAGGCATTTTGTACAATAGGATAAAAAATATAACTTATCATACCAGAGTCATGGCGGGTTTATAATTTGACAGAACTGACAGTGACAAAAACATAAGACGTATTAGCATTTGTCTGAACAAAAGAAATGCCAATATCACTTGTTTTCGTTTAATTAATAGAGTGTTATCTTAATATAGTCAATTAATACCTGTAGGCTAATAGAAAATATATAACTGACTTAATGTCGTTACTACTTGAGAAAAACTTGAACTAATTATTGCAGGACGAACTGGTGAACATCCATTTTGTACCGTAATGTCAAATCATTTGGTAATAATAAATAAAAACACGCATCTAAAGAATAATATTTACTTCACCGCAGTTTCACTGTAGGTAAGGACACAATTTTCTTTATATTTATATACGGTGTATCATACGGCCGAAATACGTAATTAAAAGTGCCAAACTTCAAAAATTAATATACCAGTACACATTTTTCCTCTACTGAATGGTAAAATATTTTTAATATCATTTAAACCTGTCGTGTATGTTATGTCTGATGCTGTTAACATCGCATACATAAAATAACTTTTAGATCTGACAGTTTTGTGTTCAGTTAGCGCGTATTATTATTTTATTTTATTTTTGTTTTCCCAACGAGTCTCATTGAATTAACTTGCGTCAAGAAAAATACATCTTTTAAAAAAATTATTTTCAAGCGGCATCATTTTGCACTCAATAGATATTCACTTCAAACCTAAAGATGGAAATCTTTGATGGCGTATATTGCAATACATTTACTTATACATAGGGAAAATTTACTGCAGAATCGTGCTTTGAAGATATTTTTTACCAAATATCTAAAAAAATTTAAGAATAATATTTTAATCTTTATAATTTTTTTATTTGAAAAGCTGCACACACAAACTGTACAATTATTAGCAAACCTTTACACATAACTAAACTGGCAGTTTACCTCGAATTCGCATGTTGTTCTTACATAATTTTGTGAAAATACTTAACCTGTCGGAGTTTTATTATTTTTGCCTGTTCATTTTTCACACCAAACTATACCGTTTTCAAAAGTACTAAGTCTTTGCTATTGCACAATGTTAGACTGGGAGAAATAACGAAGTTTCGCACTAATCATATCAACTAGGGCTCACGCAACGTTTTCTTCTTTCACATATTAAAGAAAATAATAAATTGTATTTAATCAAAAAAGAGTAAAAAGTTATTTAAAAAAACGTATGTGTGATATTCCCTCAAAACGTATTTTATTTTGAGCTAGTATGTCATGATAGATAAAGTTCTTTCGAAGTTGTCTCTGCAGTTAACCCTAGCTGCACGAAGTGCAACATTTAGTGTCGAGACTTCGAAAAGAAATGTTGAAATATCTATACAAATAAAACGATATTGGGGGAAAGGGATAAATTCATTTAAAAGAGCCGTTAATACTTAAATGTTATATGCTCTTTCGAAAGAACTTGGCATATTTCTTGTCGTGATCGTTAGATGGTTTATATATGTATTTATTTTTCAGTAGTGGTTTTATTTAAATTTCAGCTGACTGAATACTCTACCGGTAGTGTAACTAACGATTTTTGTTTGAGATTTTATTTTCATATGAAGAAGGGGCACTTTCACAGTGAAAAATCTGTCTCATTTAGTATGAATGTTCTTTCCTAATTGTTCACTTTCTTTTATGACATCGCAGCAGCGAAACATAGTTAACTTAGCTCAAGTCTTTTGTTAAGGTTTTTTTTTAACAGTTAATATATTTTTTTACTTCCTTCTATATCTCAGATTATTCAGAAATTTATAGCCGCTAAGCTGGTCTCAGGTCTCGTAAAAATTCGATGCGTCGGTATATTTAACTTCGTAAATAAATTGTATAACTACTTTTTACATTACTAAAAGTGTGTATCAGCATTACCAAAGTGAGAAATTATTGTAAACGCATTTTTGTCAGACTCAATACTCAAACTTAAGTTAAAATATTCACATGTATTCAGTGTTACAAACTGCATTTCCCTTAACTTATTTGTTCCAGCATGAATTTGAAATGTAATGCAGTATTTTTCCTGATATTCTCAAAGGGACGTTTATTTTGGCGCTCCATTAAGTTTAATGAGCATAAACCACAGAATTTGTAAGGCCTCGAGAAGAAAAACTGCTATATGTTAGTCTATTTACAATGCAGTAATTCTTAGAGATTTTGTAATATTTTCTTTCGTGATTGACGGTTAGTCACTTATTGTGGTATGTTATCTATCGATTTGCTATAGACAATGAGATATTTCGAAATATGAAATTAATGACATTTGTTATAGACTTCGTACATCAAGAAATTTGAGCGTTTATAAGACGTATTTTATTGTGTGATCTAAAAAGCTTCTCACCATGTAGGTACTATAGAGTTTTGTGTAGATAGAGGCACTTGTAAATACAATGTATTATAAATATCGACATTTACATGTATCACATGGATTGTAGTAATGTATTCTGGTTCATTTGAATAACATAACCTCTCTGAATAGCGGATGATAATGCCTTAAAGTTAGGGAGAACCCTACTGATTAATATATAAGACCCATTTGCAGGATGGTTTAAAATTTAGTTAGGTTACCTATTGGGATGGTTAAAATTCAGATAAATCGATGTTATGCATTAAAACGCGGACTTCTTAGTCTCCCACTGGTAGATGGGGAAACATATTGTTCAATGGGGCTAAAAACTAATTGATGAATATAACGAAAAACAGTTTGGTATCTGCACAAACAGCGTACAGACTTCCACATAAAATGTAAATGTAAATGTTTTATTCACCTTCATTAATTAAATTGGACAAAAGTCTTTTCTCTACCAACGAGTAGTTTTAAAGGTGGATTAACCATTTTAAGAACATTGCAATCGATTCCAATTAATGGTAAAATTAAATGTAATTTCTTCCTCAACGTTAATACAGTTGACATTCAAAAGCACAATGTTCTGAAGAAACGAACATGGATTCAATTAATAAATCAGTTTTAATGAGTGTAAATGAAAGTAGTCTATATTTTTATGGTATGTATGCCACCACAGTATAATTCGATATTTCCCAAAGTTAAATTGCAAAAAAAATCAGTCTTTAATGTGAAACTAAATTTAACTTGGTACACGTGGGAAACCGTTACTCAAGCTAAATAACGTGTGTGATTTGTCTATGTTATTATGATTATATTCCAGGAAATGTGAAATATGAGTAGAGGAAATGTGTACGCATGATTATAAAATTTTCTCTTATATATTAGTGTATTTACTGTTATTAATAACTACGGGGGTTGACTAATTGTGATGATAATTATTCTCTTGATACAATTTTTTAAATATTTTTTATTTTTGTTATTATATAAACAGTTAAAATTTCTTCACACCGTAAATTGATTTTGTACGTTATTTTTGAAATTGACCTTAAGATGTACATTTACTTCAATTTCATAAAAATCCCAGTAAAAAATTTCTAGCACGATTATGATTTACATATTGCTTTTATGTTTATACTGTCACATACCGAGATATTTATGTGTGTTTGTAAATATACGTGTATAAAACTTAAAATTATACACAAAATTAATTGGACAAACGAATGAAAATATTTTATTTGGATATATTTTTATCAGTTAGAAAACTAAAAATTAAAAAAAAAAACATAATAATAAAGTTTACTACTATGGATAACGCTCCAGCACGTTGTGTAGTGCCCAAGTAAAGAGAGATTATTGTTTGTATCAGTCGTAGTACAAACTATGGCAGAACAGTGTAGTTGAAATAGTAATATAATGTTTCCGTGATACGATAAACACCTAGTTATATGTGTTTAGCAGCATCTGATAAGCCGAAAAAATTACTACTTGTGAAATTCTTACTACTTGTTCGCGTGACTACCTTTCTTACTAAAATTATTCTCTCGTGTTTCTCATCCCCTCATTCCAATGTAGTCAGTATCCACCAGCCTTTCTGCACTGAGGGAAATGTTTATTTAGCTAATAAAACTTTCTTGGCACTATCAAATAATCGGTTTGTACATAGGCGGTGAAATAAATATTTTTGTTGCTGGAACAAATTACTATGTTGTCTTTATTTTGTTACCTATTTGTAATTTTTGGTTACAAGAACTGTATTTACGTTTTTTAAGTGCAAAGACTGTTGTAAAGGACCATTTAAAAATAAATACCTGATAGTACCGAAAATATAAACGTGGAACTATCGCATTAACAATCGCTCAGAAGAGACCATGGCATAGAATAAACGTCGGTAATTACCATCTACAGACATGCAAATGGTTTGCAAAATGCATTGTATTTACGCAGATATATCTTACAAAATGTTTTCTCTTTCTACTAGTTTTCTGTATTAACTGCTCTATCTGAATTGTTTGCACAATAATCGAAGCATTATTAAGTGAAGTTACAAATTTACCAAAATTGTTTATTGCAAAGAAATGACAAAATATCTCTCAAAGTGTGATTACAGGTTATGGCGTGCACAAACATAACATGTTTGGTTTTCACATCAATATGAACATTTGTGTGATTCCAAAATATATTATTATTACATTTGCGTCAACCAACTATTTAACTGTCGGGCGTTAGTACTTCACTAAATAACTTACATGTTTTGTTGGGTGCGCAAAGGGTGGTGTGTTTCTTTCGGTATTTTTTCTGGTTACATAATTATTTCTTAACAACAATATTTTGTAAAAATTCGTTTCTGTGTATAGAGAAATTCAATAGTTCATCTTAAAATTAAAATAAAAACATGATAATTAAATCATTTTTAACATACAAGAAGATTGCCCATTGGAAGTTGCTTGTTTTGGAAATCAGTGTTAGTACCTATGTCTTCATTCCAGAGGCATTTGTGAGGATTACAAAATTTCACGTAAAATTGTAGAAATCTCGTTTCGGAACCTGCGTTTTACGAATCATCATGAACAAGGCAAAAGAGAGTGAAAAACAGTGCTTCACTTAACGCAAATTTTGTTAATGATTATCTCAGATTGTGTTTGCCTAGTGTGTAACGAAGTTTTCTTTAATTTTTGTGACAAAATTTTAAAAAGTAAATTTTTATGTAATTAGCAAAATCATATAAGATTTTAGTTCATATTGAGCCTGTTTCCTTAATAACATTCGAAAAAATCTTAATTCAGTAATTTCATTTTGTAGTTCTCGTGAAATCTGATTGGAGTGCTTGATCCAAACAAATGTTTTGAACATTAAAATATTAATATCTCAACAACTTAAAAATAAAACACGTAGAAATCACCTACGGCCTAAATCCCGAGACTGCGCTCCAGAGCAGTACACTTCACGATGTGTACGTCGGCAGATATCCTATGTAAACACGTTATAATTTGATAGGCATTAATAAGAAAATTGTTTGTAATAGTGTCTTCACCTACCTTCCATGTATTACTGTGTTCCCAAAAATTAGGAAGCACCATAATTTTTGGAAACTTAAATTATAAGGAACCGGGCAGTCCGAAAATTTTGCGTGATTCGGGTTGAAACGACAGAACTCGGTAATCATCGTTTTCTCGAAAAATAAGGTTCTTGAGTTAGTTTCCGGAGGTGTACGTCAAAGTGTTTTTCACAATAAAATTGTTTTATTGTGTGACTGTGTGTTTACTCTGCCAGTGAAAATCATAATCAACTTTTTGCCGCAATATATTGTCGGATATGAGGATCTCTTTTCCCTTCTGTTTTTGTGGTGTCCTATTTTTCGATGTCGTGCAAATACTCCAACATCCTTCTTCCTACAGAATAATCTTTATTCTGAAGGGATATCTTACGATCTCGGGTACTACAGAATTTTACCATGTGCAGTAATGCTGATTACTAAATGTTGCTTACATGAATGCTTTTGTGGAGCGTGTATCTGTGATGTACAGAACTTAACCTTAAGTTCAAGTGACGAAAGTGTTAATTATTTACTAGCGATAGTTTCGAAATTTTTATTCTGGGTAGCATTTCATAACGCACTGCAACATTATTAGTGGTGTAATTTTATGTTCATCATAATACAATTCGGTTCACTGCCAGGTGTTTCTGGACTAAGCATCAGAATATGTGATAAATTTACTTCAGAATATTTATTTCTTTCAACAGAACGTCAATTGAAATCACACAAGTATTGGAATAGTTTTAATTTGAGGATAGTTTTTATTTTCTTCTCTGTTTGTCAAAAGCAGTATATCCGAAATATGTTTATTTTAAGCAGTCGTGCATGATATTACATTTTCTAAAAACCTAATTGAGAAATATATTCCAGTATCATTAACTTGTCAAGTCGACGATGGCATGTTACTCAATTTGTCTATGCACGTATTGTAACGAAATTTTGAAATTAGTTTTACTTCTTTACTCGTTATTAACTCACAGATTTCGATGAAAAAATGTGTAAGAAACAATATCTTGTGGCCTAACCGGTTAACGTACAGCTGAAATATTTCCCTAATAACTGCTTAAATGGAAGTTCTGCTAGCAAAATGTTTATCCTTACTGAAAATATTTTACAAGTATTAAATGTTTAGTATTAAATAACTATCAGTGGTTCGTACACGATAAAGACTGTGTTCTTAAAGACAAAAATATACAATGTAAAAATTCTTAGCAGCAATGAATTATATTATAATAGAGCTACTGCGAGGCACTTACAATTTGTAGGTCTGGTAACGCCAGTATACATATGACCGGTTCCTATATATATATATATATATATATATATATATATATATATATATATATATATATATATATATATATATAATTCTCGTGTCACAGTGTTTGTTTCCATACTCCTCCGAAACGGCTTAACCGATTTCAATGAAATTTTGTATATACATTCGATTGGTCTGCGAATAGGTATTTATCTATTTTTTTACTCCTAAGCGCTATGGTTTATGTAATATTTTTAGTTTAATAATTTTAGAACCCGGTTGATAACTGTGTAAGTGATAATTGATCAGTTATCCCCACGAGCTGATACCAGTCTATCCCCACCAGGTGTCGCTGCTGTTTTATTATTATTTATTAATTTGTTCATTATTAGATCTCTTCCAATTATATATATATATATTACAACATTACACACTTACAATAAGTTATTTATGTAACAAAACAACATTTGACGGGGCAGCTCTACCACTGATTTACAGTTAAATATTTGTTATACCTACTTTTTCCATCAACACTCATATATGTCTACATGCAAATACAATATTTTTCTTGCAATTGAGTCGCACATATATGCATAAACTTTGAATTATCACATTTTACAGAATAATAAGATTTAATTACTAGTAAGCTTTGGTTACCGTTATAAGTTTCTAAGTCCAATCTGTTATTATTGTTGGACAAGTTATCGCGTATTTATGCGGAACAACTGTCGACATATATGCTTGTGCGTAATATAGTATGCTTCGCTATAGCACTGTCTTAAGTAGTAGGCTATTGATGAATGTCATGCATTAACTTTTTAAAAGTATTTCAAATACTTTAAGTTATGTGGCGTGTAATTTAAATTTCTAGGTATACATGTGTTAAAACTGATCTCCCAATATATGACTTGGAGCATAATACAAGAAGAAAATAATTTAAATTCAAGTTTTTTCTAACGATAGTTAAGGAGATAGGAAATTGAAGATATTTTTCCCGTGTACATTGCAATCTTAAATAATAATATTTGTAACATTTTAACTTAAGAATAACTTTGCAATAATATGTGAAAAATTTCGTTTCTGTACTTTTTTTACTCTAGGAAGTTTATAGCATGGAAAATATAAATATATATTATAACAGATTACGTATTATAATGAAAATATAAATAACAAATTTATATATGTATTTAATATGAATTTATTTAAACATATATTGATTGATTTTAAGGTTACAGACCAGTTGCAGCCTTTATTAGCTGCGGAATAAAAAATACGCCCATTAAGACGCTTTAAGAAGACAGTCAAAATAATGTATGTAAATGCTTCAACTAATGTGAATTGTTAAGGATCTGGAAATTAATTATGGTTCTTATTTTTTCTTAGCTTTGGGATATTTTATTTTGAGAGTTTTTGGAATTTTACTCCTTATTTTTGGAGAGTTTTTGGAGATTCTCATAGTTTTTAAATCAATAATTGAAAAATTCTAGAACGCTGGTCACGCTATAGATCAAATCCAACACAGTCGTCACGTCATAGATTGACATATTCGCCCACATACCAACCTGTGTCAGAAATACGGCTTCACAAACTCTTACTCGCAGTATCGGCGTTTCCTATCTTGTGGAGAAATTAAGCATACGGTGAAGTGTTTTTATAAGACTTATACGGATATTATAATGAGTGTAGCTGTTTTCAATAAAATAGTCGCCGTGATAAATATTAATATACATTTTTAAATCGCTGAGATACATTTATATGGAATATATGTCTACAATTAATTATATGTATCACAGAGCAGACCTATTATTATTATTCCCATGATTTAATTTATCAAATTGAACGTTAACCTTTTCAAAGTTTGCTAAATAAATAACATAATAATAATTAAGTTTTTGAAATAGTACCTTACCAGTACTTTAACCATATTCAGAATTATTTAGATTCGTTAATTTTAGCTTAAAATATTTACACGAAGTAAATATAGTACTTCTTTAGTTATTTTTTCATCTGTCTTGAATAGCCTTGATGAGTAAAATGACTTGATAATATTTTCAAATGTTGTTGGTAGATAATAATTTTATTAAAAATAACAGAAATGTTTGCCTTGTTTTGGGTATGAAATCATAAATGTGAACGTGTTTAATAGTGAACAACCTTTATTATCTGTACATAGAAACTGCAGTGTACATTTTTACGAGTCACATACAACTGTTAATTTTTATTTTAAATCACACATTTTAATATGTATCATGTAAAAATAACTGTGTTTTATGGTTGGTATATTTATTGTAGTATGCCAGTGTATAAAACATTATTATTCCCGGGGAAACATATGGTTGAAAATAAAGTACAAATGTAAATTACGTATTATGAAAATATGTGGTTTTTTTTTATAAAAAATTTAATTTTGCGGCTGACGAGTCCCTGAACTATTAATTTTTAATTCTTACTTATCTTATTTCTTTCCAACTTCACTTTACTTAGAAAAAAAAGTCACTTAAAAAGTGCTTTTAAAATAATGTTTTCATAATATACATAAAAATTATAACTTTTAATAAATGTAAACAGTAATTCTACAAAACCAACCATAAAAGCAACGATTTTGAACAGTACTGGACACAATAACGATTAAACGCTTTTAAAATTCACTAGAATATTCTAACATTGATTACAGTTTGTGTTTATTCATTGTCGTGTCTTGATGACTTTAACAGTTATTATTATTTAGATACAAATGATAAAACAGTATATTAAACGCGCTTAACAACTTGTATCATAGTATTTACGGGAACAATAAAGTACGATTTCATTAAAATTTTAAGTAGAAACTAGACACATAAGGGACAAGACACAAGGCTTTTATAGTTTAAAGAGTTGTACACAGTGTTACAACAAAAATACGGCTAGAAATCTAAGGAAACCATTATCTACATTGCCCTGACAGTTACGCATTGTGTTTCAAATAATTTAGGGAACAGGAAAATATTTTAAATTCCAGGTATTGAATGTTATATATTTATTTAAATATCATATAATCTACTATGTTTTCTTTTCAAAATATAAACATTTTACTACAACATGCCCATGAACACGATTACACACATAGTCGTCCTCTATATTATTTTACAGGTATGAAAAATTCGATATGAATTATTATTGTATTTTTATTGTATCGTTTCTTTGATCATCTTCTTTGGAATGGTAATTACTGACAATGCATTTCGAAATAAGCATAGAATTCATACATAAAATGAAAATAGGCAAACGTAATGTTAAAAATGTATTATCTAATCAGTGCAAAGTTGTATACGCATAACAGCTGGAAAAAATAATTTAAATAAGACATTTTTCAGTGAACTATTCTAGGTTTGATGTGTTTTGACAAAATTGTTTTTAATCACAATTTAAAAACAAAATACTATCGACAATTTTCCATAGAACGAATACAATTTTAACATTGAATATTAATGTTAAAAATACATAAACTTCTTCATATATCAGGTAACCACCGTGACACCAAGTAAATCTATTCTTGTTTGGGTATTTGTTCCTAACAATACACTTAAATTAGATAAATATCCATACAAATAAACAAAGAAAATTCTTCCCTATAATATCAAAGATAAAATAAAACATTCAAATAATGTTTGTCTATTGCCTATTAAAAGCGTGATATTTGGGGACATGACTAAAGAAATTATTGTCTAAGTAGTTAAACAAATTATAAATAATTACCCAATAAAAAAAACACTTCAGTTCGACATATTGTCGATTACTTAAGTGAAAATACTAAACTAAATATTATCAATTTGCGATACACGTTAGCTGCATATATATATATATATTATAAATATTACTAATAAACAAATTAATTCATCTAGCTGTAATAATACATGTTGCCGTTCTAACAGTTAAAATAAGTTACTTAATAATTATAGTAAATTATATTATATATTTTACACAATGTAACGTTGTCAGTGTAGATATTTTGTCACACACAGAATTACAGACTTAACATATGTAATCAAAATACGCACTGTGATTTCGTTTGAATGAATCACTTATATATTTACTGCAGGTTAAATATTATTTTATGTTATGGCTCAATTCAGTTAAATTTTTCTTGCCTAAAGAATGTTTCATTGAAAATTCCTACTATGGTATGACATTTTTTGTAGTGTTTGTGTTGTACTTTTCTTTCGATTTTATTATTGAGAAAATGTGAGCCCATATCATTTACATTTTTGAAAATAGTATCATCATAGTAAATAATGTGTTTGTTTGAGTTGTTCACGACCTTGCAAACTAACTATAACAAACTTCGTCAATACCTGTATCTGGTAATTATAATATTGTTATAAATTAAATTAAAAATTGAATAATAAGAATTTTTAAAGAAAGCTCTTTTCATTAAACTAAACGAATTGTTATACAATGTAGGCTCATACCAATATGTACAACAACCCCTATTAACTACAAATTTAGACATACTATTTAAAGATTTATTTTATTATTTTAAAATGTAAGTTGCTTTTAACGTGTTAAGATTCCTAATCATTGCTGATGTTAATGAAAAACTGCTGCTCAGACATAAGAAAATTAAAAAGGATAGTTCAAATAATGTTTTAAAACAATGCTACACTGTTTCATCAAATCGCTGTAATGACAACACGTTAGCATGTATTTGAACAAATCATTATTATAAGACGAAAAAAAAAACATAATAATTTTTTCGTAGACGTGAAAGATAGATTTCTTAGAAGAAACTACGAACTTACTAAACGTAAAATGCCACCTATGAGTTGTCGGTGTATATTTCACAAGAAACTGAAGTCAGTAAGCAATGAAAATACTTTGCAGAAAATAGTAAATGACAGCAAAAATGCAGGTTATTTATGTATGAAGAAGATGACAACTTAAAAGGAACTGCGAAATGATTATTCGTAGAATGCAGAAATATATTTGAACATAAATTTCTTGCATGTTGATTATATCCTAAGCTAATGAAACATCAAAATTTAATATCGTTTTGTGATACATTTCACGGTTTTATTGAATGAACACAACATAACATAATAATTCATATGATTTTTTAAATAAATCGTTAGAATTAATTTACAAATGTATTCCGACAAATTCTGTCATTACGTACACAACATTGCTTCCAGTACAGTACATAAAATTCCTTAAATTATAAATAACACAATTTCTCTATGTTATTTAAATGACAAATTTATTCAGTTACTTTGCATAACAGTTTCTTGCAAGCGCTAACGTATCAAATGGTGAACAATTAACAAGTGACTCAATATTTATTAAATACACTTTTCTAATGGCATGGACTCTAATTATTTACATGAAAGCAGTGTGTATGTCAATAACGAACGCACAGTTTTTTTCATTCGAAATGAATTTTACAACACAGTATATATTACCATATGATGTAAATACATTGTCAGCGTATCCATTAACTTATACAAATATGTGTTTTATATCCATGATATCACGTATCTAGTAATGACCTCCTAGACAGCTACCTTTCAGATTAAAAAAACTATCAATTAAACTCGCTTGAGAAACAAGCAAAAATACGTGACACTTGGATATAAACATCCCAGTTGTCATTTCCGTATTCACAAAATAATACAAATGTCACAATAACGTACAGGAAAAGGCTTTTATAAAGGTGAGGTCACTACATTTACTACACCCGCTTCGACATACACCACAATGATGTTCATACACATAACTGCGGTGTGTGATAATTTTAACTCTTCATATAACACGATGCGGTGGCACAAAATGTCTGGATATTGGTAGACTCATAAAAATGTATGTGTGGATTATCATATTTGACCTAATGTACAGTGCAGTGAAACGGACACACTCAAATAATTTGAAATTACTAGTACATGAAATGGAGTTCTGTTAGTGTGCTTTAAACATGCATATGCCATTTTAATCCATGCGAATCATTTAAAAAACCAAATTCCCGGCGAAATCTTGGTCCTGTCGGGCCTGCAAGAGATGAAAGTAAAATGAGCGTAGAAGGGGTTTGATTGAAAATGTTTAAATGACGGAAGATAGACCAAGTTGGCAACGACACAATTGTTTGATTTTGAGGATATGCTTTAATTAGGGACAGGATAATTTCGCGAATTCAATTACCGGTAGGCTAGAATACTTGTAGTATGCATACTCGAGCGCCGATTATTTGTCCACTCAGTGGAACAACAGACAATGAACGAATAGACGGGGCTTGAGTATGTATAGAACAATGGATTCTAGCCTACTTAAGGGTAAAAGCATTACACGTATTTTATTTCACTTTGCACACTTTTCGTTTTACAGACGGTTGCCTGGGAAAGATGTTTTTGTTGTTAGTTTGTTCCTCTAACGATATTTTTTACTTCCAACTTCAATTGAAAATAATTTCAGAGCTCATGTGTTGTTCATATTACTTTAAACATTATACGCAGCTAATATTTTTAATTTTACTAGTTGTTAATCTTGTGCTTCATGGACTTTATTACTAAAAACATTTAAGTCAATGCAGGCCTTTAAATGTCCGCTCACATTCTTTTAACAAGAGGAGCAAAACAGTGAGAAATTTTCCCATGTAACAATTTCACATCGTGGCGTCGTTAATGCATGTAAAGCTACAATTTAATATATGGTTTTCTAATCCACCTTTAGATGTTCTAAAGTATTTAGAGAAACAATATATAAATGTATGTTTTTATTACAGGTGTTCCATTATCCTGCATAGTATGTCCCTAGGATTTCGTCTGCCTCAGAACGCCATGGCTACAAGAAATAATTATTATTTCCTATAGAAAAAAACTCATCTCAATACGTGTGAAAATTTGAAGAAAGGAATAACCGATATTTAATTTAGACGCAGTGAATTGGAAGCATCACCAAATAACGTTTAGGGTATATATTTCAAGGGCAGAAATATTAGATTGAAAAATATGAATTCGTACGGCAGAGAAGTGTTACATAATGTTAGTGAGCGCCCTCAGGGTCATATATGTGATAAATGTTTATTACACACGTTAAAAACACAGAACATATGTTATCTAGGACTGACTTGGTCCGATCTCGTACAATAGCAAGTAAAGCTGAAAATGTTACACTGGAATAATTGTCTTTATGAATATTGTACAATGCTAGACTTTGTATGCAGAGATGTAAGCAAATGCAGCCATGGCAATCATAGTTTTGACGTGAAGGACAACTCATAATAACCGTGAAAATAAACTGGAACAAGCAATAAACGTACAATAATAATTTGTTATATATTTCATTTCCGCAAAACAAAAATAAATATTAATGTGTAGAACTACATACGTTTTCAGTGAGTAAATTGCAATTTTTAACAAGGGAACAGTTTACATGTCTGAAGATGTGTATAGGCCATTCTCGATAAATTGAGCATTGGAATGCCGTTCCTTAAGAGTGCACGGCAGATAAATAAACGCTGAGAACATAAATTGATTTTTTCGTTTTTTTCGAAGCCAAAATGGATAAAATGCTCAATGACAATCCTAGATAATGGTATTTGCCAACTTGACGAGTAAATATTTATCCAGAATTACTAACTCGTTACGCGTGATCTCTTGCGCCGCCGTTAAATCCACGAGGTTCCGGCGTCAGAGATTGTGCCTCAGAAGTTTGTAACACTGGAAACAATTTTGTTGAAACCGTTGGCTGAAACTATTGTCTAGGATTGCTATTGTTAAATTTTCGCAAATTGTCTTCAAGAAACCTACAGTCATATATTAATGCTTTTAGCGTTGAATTATGTACCACGCCCTCTTAAAGTACTTCTCGGGGGAATGTATATCTTCGCCATATTTAAATATTGACACATTGTTTATAAAATAAAGCGCACGGCGGCGTTTGTATTAACTTTCAGCAGAAATGCAGAAACATATTTGGAACAGAAGTAAATATGTGCGCCCAAGTGCTCCGAGGGCATAGTTGTGTGGTGTGAAGTATGTAAGCAGAGCGTGTGCGGATGCAGGGGGAGTGTTGGGAAGAGGGTGGGAAGGGTCAAGTTGTGCCACCACGAAGTGTCGCGAGGTGTGAGGTCAGCGGGGCTCCAGGAGGGCCGACACCACGGCGACGACTACCGCCGCTGGAAGACTACTGGAGAGACTGGGCGAGGCTGGAGCCGCCGACGTGCGGGACCCGCCCTCCTCCCCGTTGCGGTGCAGCACCCACGCCGGAGGCTTGCTTGCCGCCTGGATTATTGTCTGCAGCGTGTGTGCCTCGAGCCACGAGCCCGTCGTCACAGTCTCTGCGCTGCCCTCGAGCTCGGCAGACAACTCGGCGTCCAGCTCGTCTAGCGTCGACTTGTCGGGCCGTTTGCGACCTCGGTGCTTGTGGTTGTACTTGTGCTTCTTGTGGTACTTGTCGGGCTTGGCGGGCGACGGCAGGATCGTCGTCTTCGGCGCCAGGTGCAGCTCTGCAACAACCCCAACAACATACTAAATCCCCCAAAACACATTTGTTTTATTAATTATTTTACAAATACTTGCGAAAATCTTAAATATTGTGTATTTTTGCTAAGTAAATTCTCCTGCCCGCGGTTGGCGCAGTGGCTAGAGCACTCACATCCATGGCGATCCGGGTTTGATTCCCGGTAGACTCAGTCCCCGAATTTTCGCGTGTGAGAGTCGTGCCGGACGATGCCGCTGGTCGGCGAGATTTCTCAGGGATTTGCCTCATACCATGTCTCCCCTCACCCACGCTATAGACACAAATGTCTAGTGCTGATCAAAATGGGTTCATTTCATTTCAATGATATTTCAACACTGAGACACCAAACTCAGAATTCCAAATGTTTAATGTTGTAAACCACAAAACATAAATTTAAGAAAAGTAATTAACATTACACAAATAAATGCAACACTTACGGAGTGAGTTCACGTGAATTTTTTATTACTTTAGTAATGTTTATATTTGTAATTTGTATGAGATATTGTTTGTTTTATACACATAAATTGTGACTACTTTTAACAGTAATGGAAATTTTCTTTAACGGTAAGTTAAAGTCAAAATTTACATAAGACGGCTTTATACAAACGAAAACTAATTGACTTACTATAATCTAATTCACACCAAAGGAACGTGTCACGTGCTACAACTAGACATCTACAAAAACATTGCTATGAACTTTTTGTGTTTAAAAATAATAAAGAAATTCGAAATTTTTTTCTTTAAAATTCAGAATTTAATTTTTTTAGTACAAAAGTTATTAACTGCGGGTTTTATAGTCTGCGACGCTGTTATTTAGTGGGAATTATTTCATTTATGAATGTCAGTATGTTTTCGTCTCTTGTATAGAACCGTTTTATGTAAATTTTGACTTTGACATGCCTTTAATACAACAAATAT
This sequence comes from Medauroidea extradentata, assembly GCA_003012365.1. Classification (NCBI taxonomy): domain Eukaryota; kingdom Metazoa; phylum Arthropoda; class Insecta; order Phasmatodea; family Phasmatidae; genus Medauroidea; species Medauroidea extradentata. The sequence continues at coordinate 37,984 of PNEQ01022250.1, forward strand.
GAGAGTTAGAAAATTTCTATTGCTGTAAAATAGCCTCAATGTATGTACATAAAACCAGTATATTCTCGTACAAATGTAAAAATTATATTAAAGTAATATTTTGTAGACCCTCCCCCCTTACAGTTAAGGAATTTTAAAACAATGACGTTGGAATAAATGTTAAAAAATTTACGATAGGAGACTACTTTCGTTTTATTTAATGTAACACAACTGTGAGTAAATTTATTGCGTCAAGAACAACAGTTATATAAAACAATCTGGTAAAGTCAATCGTTTAGCAAAATGCCAAAAATTCCTTTCAATTCTCCGAATGTTAGTTGGATTTGGTACAATAAGAGTACACAATCTCATAACACCACACATTCTCAGTTTTAAATGTGAGGTATAGGAACCAAAAAGTGTTAAAATCAATTAAATATTTTCATAACTTTAAATTAATTACAGAAGGTATTATGTCCTTATAAACACTTATGATAGGATATACCAGATATAAACATGTTTTGTTACTATTTTATTGTAACATTTCATGTGAAGCGTGTTCAAAATGTTATAGTTAAATTTTTTTCAACATGTCTGAATGATATTTTAAACTTTGCAAATCGCACTTTAACATTAGATTTTAGGCACAGTAAAATTATATAATTTTATAAGATTCGCAGTTTCTTTAAAAAATCTCATTGGCGTTTTTAAATTTCATTAAATAATTGTTAACATAATATCTATGAATTTAAGCACGGCGAGATTTGTAATTAAGTGATATGGACATTTGAAAGGTGATATTCTGGACTTTTTTTTTCTCCAAAACACGTGGAAATTTAGAACGATGATGCATTACGTACAGTTTGAAACAACTACCTTGCTTAGTTTCTTAAGTTATGTCGCATGCTTGAGTCAAACTTTCAGCTTCCTCTCTACGTGATTGTGACACGTTAGCAACAAGGTGAAGAGACGAAGTCTAACATATCTGTTGCTTCGACTTAATTTTTCTGTACAAGCTAGTTACATATAACCTCTATAGTAATGTTTCATAGTTTTGCACATAGCTACCCTTTCCCAGTGAATCACACAGGTTCTACTCCTATTTTAAAAGGGAAGTTTTTTTTAATATTACGTTATATTGATATAAATTACAGTTTGATCAGTGTGAAGTCATGTTACGAAAAGATAACCGTATTGGTCGCTTTTAACGATTTAAAGAAAATAAACAATTTTAACAGTGCTTAGCGAAGGTGAACGTATACATTTAATAAAGTACAAATAGTGTTACCTTCATTACAATTAAAATGTTTACTTCAAGAAAAAGAATTTAAAAAATTATATGATACTAATAAAACGTTCCTGGATTTCAGTTCAGCAGTAGCATTTCATGCAATAATTTAATAGATGAATCGAGATATTAACAGGATAACTAATAAGTATACTTTCCTCAATGTCGGTGAAAAGTAACCCAGAAAGCTACAATCTGCCACATATGCGATTAGTAACTAAACGTACAGGAAAATGCACAAATTCCACTTACATGTACGAATTACGAGTTACTTTTACGCATTAAGATTGAACTTGACTTGTTGCTCGCGGGTGATACAGTATGGAGCTGAATCACATGATTTAGGTAGAATTACTGAGTAATTCTGTAAAAATGTTCATTATCATTTCAAATAAATCTTCTAACTCGCTGGAAATTTATCGGAGAATCTAACATTTTTCATTTAAATTCCCTTCCATGGATTGATATTTAGGAATCATTCAATGTTAAATCCATATAGGCCTACTTGAACTAAATAGTCATAAGTAAACATTTAGTGATAATTAGATGATATTTGTTTTGTGTGCAAGCAATGTGCCAGAACCATAATCTCGATTAGGTTACACTAATTTAAAATTATTTGATACAGATTTTCTAAGGGTCAAGGTTGATTTCAGTATCATTAGGTAGTTACACTCTGTTCTATTAAAAATTTACGGAAGAATAATTTAATCCGTAATGTAGCGAGATTTGAATATTTAATTTTTAAAACCATTCAAATGTTTTATAGAAAAATAGTTTAACATAGGTGGTTCATGGCTATTACAATATACTTACGTGTATTAAATGCATAATAGTATGTATTGTAAGTGGAGAATGACAATTGTTCCCATGTGAAACTCGCATGTCAGCAGTGTATTGTGTGAAACCTGTAATTTATTGTATAGCTGAGTTCAAAGATCATATAGCTAATTTTACTTCACAGACTCAAATATGTATGATCTACAGCTATATTTTCATATATTACGAAAGTTAAAATTTTAGACGTTAGAACATTTTTGCGAATGGGTGTCGGTAGTTGAATGTAAACTTTCCATGATAGATTATTGTGAGGTTATGTGATAATGTCAATATAATACATTTTTTTTATTTGTATAGTGATCAACAACATTTGTAGCAGTTGGCTGTGGTATAGTAACTCGGTAACTGCAATAAATTTGATAACTGTAAGTATTACAGAAATACCATAATACTCATTCCCCAAGTCAAAGAAGATTTTAAAAAATAATCTCACAGTTTATAATTACTTTAAAACGTTACAGAGACTTTAAATTTATTAAAATTGTTGATGCTGTACTAGCGTTAAGTCGCTGTTTACTGTGAGGTTGTTCATTTCAAACACAAAAATGTATTCAAATTTTTCAATGTCTTTTTTTAATATATTTTTTTAGTTTTTCTTTCGGCATGCATACTTCCACACACTTTAAAATGACTCATACATATTGGAATTCTTAAAAATTAAATTAAAGTAATAAGTTTCCTCTTGTGAATATAAAAAAAATCTAAACAGTTGTGTAGCCTAATTGACATACAGAAATGTTCTTGACGGTTCGCCATATTTGAGAAATGTTTGACCAGCAGTGTTAAAAATTAAAGATAATTAAAAAGGAAACAGTATTTGATAAAGGAACTTTTTTTTTTCGATTCAGAGATTTTTAAATTAAGCCCGCAGTCTCACTTTCCTCGGATAATTTGATGAACAAGTTCGAGGACGTACAGATTTATCATCCCCTTCTTGTTTCGCTCTTCTTACCGTCCTCAGTTAAACTAGCGGAATTCAATTTGAAAGAGGTGGATAATTATGGGTTCGGATCGATAGGCGCCATGAGAGAAGTAGAGAGGTGGTAAGGTTCCAATTGAGTGCGTTGCTGTTTCTTAGATTGAAGGTGCGGATCTTGATAGCTTGAAAAATTGCTCGATTTTAGGTTCACGTAACATGTGAATTGCGTGAAGAGGCAGCACTACATCTGTTCTCAGAATGAAACCGAAGACTGAAGACTGATATATTCCAGTTTGTTTTATTAGTAATCAAATCAAATGTATTTTCATATCATTAGGAAAATCGTGCGCAATCCCTATGTTTACAGTGTGCGTGTCTTTATAAATAAAAATTATATTGGATATACACATATTATACGTATATACTCTTATTATTTCCCTAATTTGAAAACTATTATTAACATATATATACATTTTAATATAAGCGGTTAAACATTTCTACGTCCAAAATGTACTCACAATTACATGCACGCGTTCGGTTGTGAACTGGCCGTATTGTTTTATAATGGTATAGGCCTATACATAGCTATAAATTTTCCAGCAAAATATAAAAGAAAGATTTTTTTTTTCAGAACTAGCCTGTACTAGTGGCTTAAGTGTCATTTCGTGGTAAAAGAAATATTATTGCTTTGTCAGTTGTTGGTAAAGTGCCCCCCCCCCCTCAAAATTGCAATTAATCATTTAAGTTTGGCCGCCTGGGCGGAAGTGTTTATGGAAGATCGTGGCCAAGAAGTGTGGAAGCATTAAGGACGACACAGCATGCGCATCACATCTCATTTTAGCCTTCAGGTGCAAAGCCAATGCACCGACGCGCCGCCTTTTTTGCCGGAAAGTCGCCTCTATGAAACATATATTGGTGATCCTATCGCTTATTCACGTAAATTTAAATATTAACGTGTATCGTGCACGATTATACCTTTTAAAATATCCTGCGGCAAGATTTTAATATCTTAAAAGCACCACAATAGCACCAATTTTTGCTATTATATGCCGCTAGGAAATGTGCTTCAGTGACCAGTGGTGCACCTGGAATGGACATAGACACATATAATGTTCTTTGAGTGATGTTTATAAGCAGAGGTGACTCGTGCGCGAAGAGCAGTTTTCGAATAATCATGTAACGGCTGTATGTATGCACACCGCTCGGCGGCTTATGCAACTGGTCACCATAAGTTTTAATGTCCTTTAAATTGTCCATTATTAATATAATAAAAACGTTCTTTTTTATGTCACGCAAGCATGCTGGTAAAGGTGCTTAACGTCTCCTTTGTAAAGTGATCATTAATATTGCAACATGAGTTCAATTAATCACGAATAGAAAGTTTATAAGCAGTGTTCTTGTAAGAAATTATACGCGCAATCGGCTTGAGTGATTTCAGAAAACTATAGAAAATAAGGATGTTAGGACTAGGATACGAACCCGTTTCCTCTTATTCAATATGAGGTCAGTATTTTACAGCTTCACCTTACGCTGTTTTTCGTGTCAGATTTATAAGAAAATTAACTTTAAATTTAAAATACCCTAATATGAGGCTTGTTACAAAATCTATACATTATTACCGGTCTACAGCAATAGAAATAAAACTACAGGTCTAGGTTAAGTGAATGTAATTGGTCAGGCAATGATTACGTGGACAGCAGAAATAAGAAATAAATATTAAAATTCATTACCTACTTTTGGAAAACTTCATAATGTTGGTATTACAATATCTCTGCTTTCTCTATTTCTACCTTGAAGTAAGATTTCTGACGTGATTTTTTATACCTTTCGCAACCTACTGCTAGGCTGTTCAAGAGTGAAATTAATAATATTATATTTATTTGGAACAGTTTTTGTTTTGTAGGAGTTACTAGTGACTAAATTTTTCTCCGTTTTAAAAATTTAGCATAAATCCCTGTCAAAAGTAAATTTTGCATGGTTACGGCAGCGCACACTAAACGAAAACCGATACAATTTCTAGAACGTAACAATTTGCACTAAAACTCTACGCCACGGACAAAATGTTTAAAAACATAAAACAAAGAAAATTTTTAAGTGTTTCTAAAGTTGCTCAAAATATAGGTGTTTATATAGAAATTAGCGAGATATCCGGTAGAATAAAAACGAAAGCTATTTAATGTGCATTTAATATTTAGTATTTAGCAAACAGCGACTTCCTTGTACCGAACTTGGACTGGATTCAACATGGAGCGAACTTAAAGTGAACGTGGACTTAAATGAGTTTATAGTTAAATTTTCGATCCAGATTGACACGTAAACATGGCGCAAACCCAGACCAAAGCCTTAGACAAACAGATCTGGACACTCGCCTGGAAACTTGACCCCTTTGTTGTTTGGCTGCAGTTCACCAAGTTGCCGAGAATGTTGTGCGTCTTTGGCGCTACAATCAGGGTGGTCGGGCTCAAACTTCGCCCACTTCCCTCCCACTTTTTCCAGTGTTTACATTATAAAGAAAACAATTAATCGAAACGTTTTTTTTTATCAATTTATGAAATACTTCCTTCGCTCACAATCCTAAAGCATAGCTCCAGCAATCTTTATTTACTTTATAATGTAATCAATGAAAACAAATGGGCGGAGTTTGAGCCCAGCCGCCCTTCTTGCAGCGCCATAGATGCACAACACTCTCATGAACTTGGTGAACTGCCAACGATCAACAACGGGGGTCAAGCGGACTGTCGACTCGTTGTGGTGTATGTCGGCAGTAGCAAGTGCACATCATCTAAGACGCGACGAGCTGCTACGGCGAGGAGTCAAAATCCACGACAATGGCAGATAGTAACGTGACCCAGTTGTTTCAACGCCCATTCGTGACTGAATCCAAATTAAAAAAATAAATTGGAAATATTTGATCCGAAGTTAATTAATCTCGGCGCGCATATCCCTAGTTAGTTACTTGAACGAACATTTGTGTATTTTGTTCATCCCTTAGTAATATTTTGAAATCTGCGTCAATTTTATTTATTTATTAAGGATAGGCAACATTTCAGAAAAGTTTTCCTCATTGTAATGAAACTGACTTATTATTTTGTACATTTCCTTTATCATATGTCTTAATTAACATTATTATTCAATATTCTTAGATGTACGTAAACACTTTTAACCTTTAGTGTTACTTTGCACTCATTTAAGGAAAATAAGATTATATGGTATGCAGGTAACTACTTGTTCATTTATGATTTATTAATTTACGTAAAGAAAACTAAGTAAATACTACACAACAATTATACATCAACTTCTAATTTAAACAAAAATGTAATCATTTGGTTTTTCATTGCGCCTTGAGCACGAAAATAAAATTGGCGTATACCGACATTTATATACGTATTTCTCTTGGTGTTTGAAATATAATAAAACTTGTGAAGGAAACAAAAACATACTATAAGCATTTGAACCTAACAAAAAGAACCCTTCAGTACAGTATGAATTATACATTTTCTGTCGGGATATTCAACTGCTGACTTACACTTTAAGAAGTACGACCAAGAAGTATGGTAATATATCAGTGGGTTAAATTATAACCTGTTGAACATAATAATATATATTAAAATTTGTCGAAATTTAATAATTATTTTAAAGGGTGAGGTTGCAGGTGAAAATATGTTAAATTTTTTCTTGTATTTGCTTTAATTATGCACCGTAATTTAAGACGCCCGCCTACTGGCCGTGTGTTTGTGTGAGCGAGGCACGGCACGAAGGGCGATGTTGACCGGCTCCTGTGACGCGGTATCACCTCTAGCGCAAGACACAAACGGCGTGCAGTGGTATCGTAGAACACTCGCCTGACTGACACTTTCAGTGGTGACTCCATCTTTTTATTGGTGGAAAGTTTTAAGGAAAGTCCAACGCAGGGCTCTATACTAGTTTCGCGGACATTCGTCCACAATATTGTGAGGCACGGCAGTCTGAAAATGCCGTTTTCGGCCGTGTTGAAGGGCTTAAAAATGTAGTTTGCAGCACACGTGATGTGTTGAAAGTTGTATTCCGTCCTGGCCTGAAATGTTATTTCTTTACGTGCGAAACCCGCGTGAGCACACGTGGAACAGTTTGTTTATAAAACGTGTATTTCAAACACACTGCAACGCAGTTTGAGAGACATGTAGACGGGCGCCTTAAGCTCTGCATTTTTAGTGCAACCAAGTATTAAAATGCTAAACAAGCTGTTTAAGTATACTAAGATAACCATACATATAATAGATTATGAGGTTTATGAGGTAATTGCATCACAAATTAGAAAAAAAAAAACAATTAATGGTTGTTATGTTTGGGTCGGATATTTTAGTAAATGTAAACGCTGTCCTTACACCGTAGGCCTACAAAGATTTAGGACTTGGTATGGTAAGTTTACTACACGCTAATGTGTTACTAAGACAAATAATTTGTGCATTGCGGTATATATATATATATATATATATATATATATATATATATATATATATATATATATATATATATATACAAAATATATAGTTCTAGTTTCTTAACATAACACTTTTATATGTATTCCCTTTTCACCTCCGACATGAGAGCACGGCAGTTTAGGTGTTTCGAACATTTATTTTTAAGACTTTGGCGAAGATTACACTTAGGTGATATTTTTGCTATCGGCTTCAAGATATAACCAAAAGGGTTTAACAGTCATGCTTAAATTACAAGAAATAAACCGCCCAGGATCTCCGATACGTAGACAACGGTGATAATAAATCTGCAATTGTTAAATCTATAACTGATTTAAAGACGTGTGGTAGCAGATTTGTCATGGTGATGTGGAAGTCTATATATGATTGTTAAAAGCCATATTTTGTAGCACTGTTGCAAAGTAAGATACACAACATCGGAAAACAGGCATGGTACTGGTTTTGATAATCTAGATAAAAAACTAACAAAGAATAACGCCGATTCTTACATTCAAAGTAAAATAATATGTTAAGATACGAAATGGATTTACAAAATAATTTTAACATATTTCAACGCACCCCTTTAAAATGTATGATTGATGAAAGTTTTAATTTAAAAAATAAGTCAAAGCGCTTAGATAACATTTTGGAAAAGTATTTTACAGAGGGGTTGGGCCAGTATGTTAATTTAACGGAGCGATAGTTTATATAAAATATAAGTATATTAATTTGTCTTCAGTTTACATGCTAAACAATTATAGAGTTACATCAAACAATGTTATATGGAAACTAAATTTTATGTTACACTAGGAATTCTCTTGAAAACTTGAGTTTTAATGCTAGTCTTCGATTTAAGAATTTTTTTTTCCAGTTTACAAAAACCAGCCACTCGTAGAATTTGCATATGATGATCTGTGATCCTTGAATGCTGTGTATTTTTTTTTTTGCATTAGTGCAAAAGCCTCAGAACATTTTTAACGAAATTCTTTGAAACATTCAAAATGAAAAATAGTCAATCTACGCATAATTCTATAAATGCATGTTGTAAAAAATGCACCGTTTGTTCGCAAAAAATTATTTTGCTTAGTTCTTTTTTATTTTAATAGCAAAATTAGTGATTCATTGTGTGCAACAATTTATAAAACTACGAAGTTGATAGTTAACAGTAACTGTAGGTGCAAATTGTGATATATTTTTAACAAAACAATGTAGGGAAAACTGATTAATTATGTTGCTGAAGTAATATTTTTAATCACGGTAAAACTACAAAGCGTGAACAATAATATTTTTTAAAAGAACCTAAATGGAAGCCGATATCGTTAAATTGCTCTGTATCATTCTTGAAACTCATTTACTCTAATTTTGTCGAGACAAAATACAGCATGATGGTAACTAATGAAATAAGTAACGAAATTTCCTTTTAATTTATGAATTAGCTAAAGTCTTCATACCGTTTGACGCGAAAAGTTACATTACAATATTAAAACAAATTTGCAACGGAGTTACATAGCAATTTTAAGTTATAGTCTATTTTGTGCGTTAAAAAAAATATAATTAATTGAAGGGCTCGAGTTCGTGCCCTTAAGGGGCCTCCGTAGATAGGTTATGTTCGTGTGTGAGGCAGTAGTGTTAAAAGAGTTCCACTAACTGACGTGTGTAATACATTATCGGCCGCCTTTCCGCGCAAGCCACTCAGCTGGCATGCAGTTCTTTACTATTATCCTGTTATCCTATGGGGCTTTATACTGGGACAACTTTTATGAGCAGCGAAGTTCAAAGTCTAACGCTTGTTTCTATAGTTGTGTTTATCGAATATAATTGTTAGTTTTCCAGACACGGCAGTTTGAAAAATCTATTTTTGGCCGTTTTGAGGGGTCACAAAATAATGTTTGTAGGAAACGTGCCGAATTTTTTAAAAACAATAGCGACATAGTTTGAAGTGTTTTTTTTTTCGTAGATATAAAGATATAATGTGCGTTAAATAGTTTCGTCAAAAAGAGAACAGTCGTAACTAGCTGCAACGAATTTGAAGTGCAAGTAGGGAGGCTCCTTAAGGGGACCGCCTACATAACGCCTTAGCGGCTGTTCGACCTCATGGACGTGGAGTTTTCCGCCCTGTTGTGGAGGAGGTTGTCTCTCTCTCTCTTTCTCTCTGTTGTCCTCTCGGCTCGGTCTCGCGAATCCTTCAATTTTCCACAACACTGGCTGCATATTTGCGCAGGACACATATTACAAGAACAATATTTCCTCAAAATTTTCAGTTGTTACAAGGTACAAACAGTCACAGGATCGAAAGCTAAAGGATAGATCTACTAAGGTTAAATGGTTTTAAGTAAAAATAACAAAAAATAACGGCATTACGCAAGCCGGAAAAAGCACTAATTTGGAATGATAAGGCCTTATTTTCTAATTACTTAAGAAACTGATAGAGCTGAAACCATTTACCCTTAGTGTGAGGTACCTTAATATATTTTATATGTGAAACACACAATATCACGACCAATATTTTCTGTGAAAAAAACTATTCTCCTGAATCTCTACATCACAATTTTCATCGCAGGTAGGTGGGCCCCTTAAAGGAATGTAAGGGAAATAAATACCTTGAAGACGCACGGTGCCTTCCACCTTGCCCAGAGCGTTCACGGAGCTGCAGACGTAGCCGCCGAAGTCCCGCCTCTCCAGCCTGCGGATGGTAAGGTTCATGTACAGAGCGTACTCATTCACCGGCACTTCATCGATCGAGTACTTGGGCCCATCTTCAAGTTTCTCACCTGTCGAACAGCACACTTAGCCAATCAGAGGCAGTGCAAAAAGTTTCCACTGGTTTACATTTTTTTGAGACACTGACAATATCACTAGCACTGTAAAAATAATGCCTCGAAATTTATTTGAAGTTTTTCACCAACAATATTCCGGAATTTTATCATACTTACTCTTGTAAACAGAGCAAATGTTGACCATTTCTGGTATGCAAGTATGGTAAGTAGAGGTACGTCAATTTCACAGATATATTCCAGGTCAGGTTGAACGCCAAAAATGTACACTTCATAATCACGTGTGTGACTAACAGGCGGCTGCCATGAAACACACTTGACTACTGTAAGTCAGTAGTAAATAAGAAAACAGTTCATAGTGGTATCGTGTGCTACCAGCTTGTATGGTTGTAAGCCAAAAAATAATCGAATGTGTCTAGTACATGTACAGGTTCTGAGAAATCTAGGCTACTGTCAGATGAATCCGCGAAATTGACATACCTCTGCTGATAAGGTCAATATATATTTGACTGTTTTTTTATTTATCTACAGGAATACAACAATCAATGTACAGGAAATAACTTACCACAACTTCTTTCTTAACAGTTAAATTCGTCGGTATGGTAAATATAAAAATTATTAATTTACAGTGTACTGTCCGTTGTTAAAAATATGCTGTATCAACAAATAATAAATATTTCAGCTTGAATACCACCAATATTTGTTACTTTTGGCTGGTCAATTAGTACGAGCGATATGTGATAAAGTCAGGCAAACGAATGGTATCAATTTTCACAAGATATATAAGAATTTCTTGTAAAGGCTTCCAGCCTAGATACTCGTCAATGTAAAGTAACATATCTACGACCTACATCGTAGTGGTAAGAGAATCTGACAGTGTTTATAATTTTGACTCTGTGAGAAACAACAGAATTTTGGTAGAGTAAATTGTTCTCAGTGTTGTAAGCACTGACGTTTCATGATTTATTCACTGCATTTAAATGTTGTGTATTACTAAACTTACCAAAAATATCCTCTTAGTTTACACAAATTACCTAGTATGAGAATGTTTTTAATAAACCCGCCCTGATTTCGGTTATTGTCAAAATTTTAACATCGGAACATAAAATATAACAAAGTATCTTTCCATGAGATAGTGAAGTTAATATGTTGAAGTTGCTGAAGGCAGTGAAATGTTAATTTAATAAGGACAACATTGCAGAAAATAACGTATTTTCCTAGAGCTCACACTTACATGCCTGACTACATCTGAAGCGAATAATCCAAGAGAGAAAACAAACACAGATGTGTAAAGGAGCTGCTAAAATGTCCCTCTACTTCTTTTCATATAATTGCAATTAACTTGGTTTATAAGATATATTAAAAGTATTTTTTTACAGTCCACAAAACAGTGTTATACGACAGTGTAATGATATTGTGGTATTGTAATAATTGGACTAATGACAATAAGTAAGGTCGTAACGCGGGAAAGTGATTGTGTGATGAAACTGTTTAAATTAACTCGTTTTGTGTACCAGTCATTAAATAAACTGTGACTTAGAAAAGTAAGCCAAACATATGCACAAAAGTAAGCATACGCTGTACTCAAGCCGAAGTCCAAACTCTCAACAAAGGTGCGAACTGGTTGCTTCAAGACACAATTGTGCACCAGAGGAACGCGCTACGGACAATATATAGAAATAATTGTGATTATTATGAAAAAAAATTAACCGGTTTGGTTGGTTCGCGCATTTTATTCCTCAAATCCAAGACAGTAAGGTAAGTGGGCTTTAAGTCTCGTCATTAGAGACCGTGACGTACAACTTGGTACAATGGCAGGTCCTGCGAGAGGAGTTGGCCATTGCGTGAGTTAAGGAACAATCCCAGCATTCACCTGGAGCAATTTCAGGAAACAATGGAAAACCAAAATCAGAATCGCCGGAGCCGGGGATCGAAACTGAGCCCTCCCAAATGAGAGTCCAACGTGTTACCGTTGTGACACCTCACTCGGTCTCAAATCCAAGAAGACCAGGTGGTGAGGGTTTTCGATTTCAAAACGTGTCTTTGATAATGAGTTCATTGAATTCTACACCAATGTGTAGAGAGTAACGGTCAACCAAGAAGTTTTAACGTAACACTTTCGAATATTGAAATTGTATTAATATTTCTGCCTACCATTTCTAATTTTGTGTCATAAGAAATACTTTCAGAAAAGTGTCAGTTAATTTTTGCGTCGATAAAAATAACTTTTATGTAGTATATTGTGCGTAACTGACTGTTTCAGCTCTATGATATTGTTAAAAAAAAAAATGCCAAATACGTAAAGATATTTCTGGTGATATGGTACTATTTTTGCTAAATTTTTTTGTTGTTCGCAAATAGTTTACTCATATTTTCATAAAGGCATACGATTTTAGATAGGAAACATTTTAATAATTTTATTTAAAATTTTGTTGAAATCGAGCACTAAACAAAATTTGTAGCTTTTACAACCAAAATTACTCGCAGTTTCTTTAATAATAAAAAAGTGTCACGTCTCAATCATGTATAATTTCGGGAAAAATAAGAGGAATCACGTTGTGTTCTGACGGTTCAAGTCATTTAAAAGCAGCAAATAAAATGTACCACATTTTTAGTTGAATAATTCATAATTATTAACTACGTTTAGTAATTTTATTACTTGCTCTGTTATAAAACAAATATTTGCTAACAGAGGAAAACTGAAATAAAACTTTCTGTGAGATATATCTACTAGTAGCACAACGGCCTGCGTACGCAGTTCCCATGTAATATTTTTCTTATGTAATTAATTCAAAGCAAGCGTAATGACTTAATATTAGATGATAAAGTATTACTTAAGAAAACAATATTGAGACAAGGTTTTAGCCAAATGCTACTTGAATCACTCGGATGTATATTATGCGTGTATTTTTGTAGTTACAGCTGTGATTTCAGTTAAGATAATTCTACTTCTAAACAATATATTACCTTAATGCTTATGCAACAAGTAAGTACTTCATGCCCTGTAAATAAAATAGTAAACTCAACAATAGTCTATTATAATATGGCGTTTAAATAAGGAAAGGAAATCAGGCAGACACATACTCAGAAGGATTTCATATTTTTTAATTAACTTTAACTGAAAGCCTAAAGAAATATTCGGCTGAATGAAACAAAAATACTCTCTTTATTTTGCTTTTCTTGAAGCACGTTCCATCGACTTTCCGAAATGCTATCTCGTCTGCACGAGGTCCGTAAGAAACGTGTGCGAGGGGATGATGGTTGCTCGGGTAACGTACCGTCCGCCGCGCCGATGCGTTACTCGTCGGCCAAATCCACGAGGGGGCATGTTGCGGGCTCCCGGGGGAACCGAGCGGGCAGACGTGTAATCCCAGCACCAGGATAAATACAAAACCCTCCTCCCGACAAATAATGAAGGGGACGTGGGTGTATGTGTGAGAGAGAAAAACAGACAGAGTGAGAGAGTATTTGTATGTGTGTGTGTGAGAGTGTAGGGATTGCGACGAGCCCTCTCTTCTGTCCAGAGGTCAAGAAGACCTCCCTAACTCCTCCCTCAGTAGTTGTTACATCTTACCGAGCCGACGAGCAGACAATGTGCTACCAGAGACTCGCGCCGGCAGGAAATTGGACTGCTCGTCCACGCCCTCTGCAACCTCACCCCTTTTCCACCCAGCTGGGGCGTGCGAGCTCTAGACTGAGATTGTGTATTCAGCGAGATGGGCTCCGATATTGAGCCCCTAGTCGGTGATCTGCTGGACAACCGCTCCCGTCGCAAACAACAACTTCTGCTGCAAATAACTGTACCGTGGTGGAGCTTTTTGTGACGAACCTGTGAAATCTCTCCATTTTGTACGCATATATTTAAAACACCTAATAAAATTTTCCACTTTTACACGTAAAGCAGCACCTGGAATAGTTCATTATAAAAACAATTTTTCTCATTTGAAACAATGGATTACTTTCCGTAAACCGTGTTTATTTTGTGAAACATAAGATTTTAATTTAATGGATTGAATTAAATTCGTGATTTATGAAACTCAAATATAGTTAATTACTATTTACTAAAAAATATATCAATAAAACACATTGAATGTCACAAAATAATACCTGCTCTCAGGAAGTACGAAAGAGTCTCTTAGACATTACAATCAATTGAAAGGATTTAAGAAAATTACAAGATAATGAATTCAACATTGAAAATTACTACCTGTAGATATCAGATAAATACTATAACGACGTTATATTAAAGACAATGTTGGTTTTACATGCCTATAACTTTATATTAATAGAGTGTACAAAATCTTTTCACGCAAAGTATACCACAAGAAGATAATTTTTTGCCATCTTCGGTAGCGAGAGAAAAACGTGGAGGACTCGAAATGCATATACTAGCGTGCAAAGTTATAGGAATGTTATTCCTATATCTAGACATCACTCACGCATGTTGAACTAAAATTTGTCGGCTGGAAGTCTGTTCTATTCTCAGCGGCCTGGGTGTTGTGACACCAGTAGAGGTACGTCAATTTTGCAGATACATTCCAGGTCAGGTTGAACGCCAAAAATGTATACATCATAATTACGTGTGTGATTAACTGGCGGCTGCCACGAAACGCATTTGACTACTACAAGCCAGACAGTAAATAAGGAAATAATTCATAGGTAGGGCCCGATAGTTATCGCGAAAATATTTTTGCACTGCTTTGTTTCTGTGTCTTACGTGCGCACCTGCATCTCTGCTTTGTGGTCTGTGATTGGATGCCGTAACACCCAGCGTGTGGAGGTTAAACCCGCAAATCACAGACGTGATATGTAACAGTTATCCGTGTACTGATTGGCGCAGTCAAATGAATATCAACTGTGCACAAGAATACTCTGTCAACTGCCATGAAATTGAGCTGCAGGTGTGCACGTAAGACACTGAAACAGAGTGGGACAAAAATGTTTTCGCAAAGACAACCGGGCCTTATTCATAGGGATATCGCGTGCTACCTTGTACGGTAGTAAGCCAATGAATAATCGACTGTGTCTAGTACATGAACAGGACTGAGGAATCTAGGCTATTGCCAGATGCAATTGACGTACTTCTAGACATGAGGTGATTGTGGACCAGTGCCTGAGTGAAGAACGCGAAAACCGAAAAAAAACCCGCCGACCATCAGCGACGAACGTCATACGATTCCCACTTTAAAAAAAAATCCTGGTCGTCCCCGACGGAAATCTGACCCAGACAAACTAGATAGGAGGCGCTGCTCTAGCCAATGAGCCAACCGAGACTCCTAACAAATTAAAAATAATAATACTAATCAGTGACTTGTACTTTGCGATTTGTGGTAACGTATTTCATTAAAACTAACATATAATACACTTTTCTTATCAGGTAAGGTGACACAGACTATATTTATGAACTCGAATAAGTAAGGACGTCCTTTCAATTCCTGTTAAGACCATCGTAACTTTAATGTCACGTAGTTTTCCTGAAGCAGTACACGCGAATACTGAGATGGTTACTTAATACAGACAAAGAGAACTTTCCTTCAAGTTCTGAATTTCTGTCAACTGCTTACATCCTTAATGCAACTGCTGATAACGAGACATTGAGTCCTACCTGAGCATACAACTTTCAAAACTATGACATGTTCACTTGGTACAATTTTATAGGTGAGCGAGAAACTGATATCGGAAAAGAATCATAGGCCAGGTTCATTATTGTTCCTTAATTAGTTGTGGTAATTAATATGACCACATTGAATACTATACTTCGCTCGGTATAAAAAAGTTTCTTGTTTTGTTCGGTTTGAATTTATTTAACAGGTCTAACTTTAAAAGGCGATATCACAAGCGGTATTTCTCAACTTTACACCTTCTAACAGACATTGGCTGCTGTGCCGTGTGTTGAACGCACATTTACAGTGAGGTGGACATATCTGGTTTCGAATAAAAATGTTCGTCTGATTTTTAAAAGGAACCCATAATTTTCTTACTAAAACTGACGAGGTTATCGCGTGCAACAAAACAACCTTATACGTAAAGTGTGTTTAACTCATTTTCGAATTTTTGTGGACTGGCCTGAATTGAATGTTTGCGCCTTAACTGTCTATAACGTATGTAGGATACATACCACGCAATATAAAAATTCACTGAAAATTATCATAAAGAAGGGAGTTCAAGTGTTTACTTTATCTTGAACGGCATTTACCTAACATCTCTAAAGCTATGATTGAAAATTCCCTGTCTTAGAAGGTATCAGAACTTGTTTGTTTACGACAAAATTAACATAAAGTTACATGTCAAGTAATGTTAGCTTTGTAGAGTCACGATTCCCATGGCAAAATTGTATCATAGTTTGTTGTGAACCTAGATTGACAGGTAGGTATAGGTGGTTCAGGATAAAGTGAGCACTTTTGAAACCCTAGTCATTATTTTTACTTTCAAAGAAGTTTCCTGCCATTATCCAATGTAAACAAATATCCTTCACCTCGCACCTCCTACTAGCTCACACCCCCGTCAAAGGTCAGGTAGCGGAGTTCACAAGTCGTTACATCCTGAACAACCCTAATTACTGTTTCCACCAGGACTGAGCTCTAAAGATGTTAAACTCTGTTATTTTAACGTTCGTTGATGAGAAACATTGATAATATCCGCGACATCATAATGGAAAACTATATTCATGTTTTGCTGCTTCTGAAACATGGTTGAGTCCTTCGTTACCTTCCTCGTTGGTTAACATTTCTGGCTACACGCTCATTAGATCTGACCGTAAAGAGAACCGGACTGTCGGAGGGGTTTGTCTCTACGTTAGTGACACGCTGAGTGTCAAGCGATTAGACTTTGACAACATAGCCAATATCACTTATAAACCGAGACTAGAACAGCTGTGGATTGAAGTCGCGCACAAACGCCAAAAAATAGCGATTGGCGTGCTGTATAAACCACCATGCGTATCATACAAGGAATTAGCCTATCTTGAAAACATTACCGAGTCCTTAATGCCACATACGATTATATTATTTTCCTAGAAGACTTTAACATAAATATGCTCAAGTCAACATCAAATGTAAAATATCTCAATAATGACATGATTTCAGCCTATGGCATTAAACAACTAATCTCAACCCCAACTCGAATTACTCTGACAAGTGAAACCTTAATAGACCTAATACTTATCAAGAACGATATTCCCGTTTCCTACTGCGAACAGAATAATTTTCTTGGATTCACTGATCATAATTTAATTTATTTATCCGTAACTTTTTCTAGCCCGATTATAAAGAAACAAGCTAAACAATACCGGAATTACAAATTTCTTAACAATTAAGTCATCATTCGGGAACTTGGAAACATGGACTGGATTGGTACATTCAATGATAAATCAATAGATGAGAAAGTCCATGATTTTAACGACTCATTACTAGCTCTCCTAAATAAGCATGCAGCTATCAGACGCAGTAAACCTAGAAAGAAGTATTGTCCGTGGATGACCGCAACCATTCGTAGCCAAATGAAACTAAGGGACCAAGCAAAGAATAAGTATGTATCTTCGAAACTACAACAGGATTTAACAGACTATAAGTACTTCGCAATAAGGTAACAAGAATAATACGAAAAGCAAAGCTTGAGTACTTTAATGATCTAGTACGCACACACCGCCGGGATAGTAATAAACTACAGAAAGATTTAAGATACTTTAATGTTACAGAGAGAGTTGACAGGAACATCCCAGATACCTTAAAATAGCCTAGTGAAATAAAGGACTATTTTATGTCGTCTAGCGATATAACGAAATGTACCCCATCTCCCAGCAACAAAAACGGCGTTAATGATAAGAATATACCTACGTAATTTAATTAGGTCAAATCCGCGAGTGTGACGTATATAAATATATAAACACTATGAAAACTTCAGCCATAGTATAGTAGACATCATTGATTTCCACATGATCAAACTGTGTACCCCATGCGTGAATCCCATGATAACCCACAAAATTAATCACTGCCTTCAATTTAATACATTTCCAACGATCTGGAAGAAATAAATAATTATTCCAATGATACAAATCAATAATCCTACAGAACTTAAGGACCTACGGCACTCTTAATACAATAATTCACGATGTGAATTGGAATTCATTTGCAAGCACACCAAAATATTATTAAACCAACGGCTTTGGCAATCAGATTGTTTAATGAGCGCTGATAAATCCCACTCACTTGTAAAAATTCAGAATTACGGCATCAACCTTAATTCGAAATAAAGTGTAAGAGTAACAGAAATAATTTAATTACAAACTTATAGTTAGAAATGGTCTACGAGTTTAAGTGTAAGCACGAAAATATAGTTTTGTAAAGTTGCGAATTTATCTCTTGTGAATTTCAGAAGCTTCTGTTTAAATTAATAATTTATTTCGTAAAATGATATTTAATTTACATTAGATTATTTAACCTGGCCAAATCATCGTCTTGCGAATGAGTATTTTCATTTTACAATTCCTGCCTGCTCATAAAGAGCATAAATATACGGCACTAATACGAGTTATAGAGGCAGTTTAGTCAAGATAATAAGACAAGTAGAATAACCGTACATGGACCACGTAATGTGATAACACCTTTGGGAGCCCATCTACCTCTTTCACACAATAGTGATGGACCGTTCATATTTGTGTCTTGTGTTGGCAGCATGTTTAATCACTGTAACAAGTCTCTAATTGTCTGCTAAAACGTCCTGTGAATTCAGCTTCGCACACTACATGTATGCATATAGTCGAATAGTATTTCCTTGTGCTTGAACCCCATGCTACAATGGACTCACGAACCCGCTCAGTAACATAGCAGAAACATGACGTGTATTCAAATGAATTCTATTCTTTCTTAGGTTACATTTATGCATTTGTATTAGTTACGCGATATCAAGGCGAGATTTTACTTTCAAAATATAAATTAATCCGTCATACTGCAACTTACTTTACATTTCAGTCTACTTAACATACAAGATTACATCTCTAAGTAAATGTAATCACTCGCGATTTAACTACCACTATTTCAACAACTTTCGGAGAATGTTACTGTTTTCCTCCTTTATAACACATCTAACTAAGTATTACAATAAGACTACAGCAAACCGTACTTTTCCAGACATGCCACGCCTTTTTTTAGAAGTATGTAAGATACTTCTTTCCGGGTATGTGCGTATGACCAATATATCACCACATGAAAATATTTGACATACCTAAATTAGCAAATATCATGTCCGTACCAGTAACAAGCCAGTAACAATTGTATTAAGTAAATGCAAACTTGCGTTTCATAGAAATAATCCCAGACCTATTTGATTCTGAGCCACAGCGTGTTTTATCTCGTAGTTCTAAAATCTATGGGTTTCTTTAATACTTATGTATTTAATCCATGGATCAATGAGGTGATATGCGGATGAATACGGATAAACTACATCAACTGTATAGTAATACAACGTTAGTGTAGTGATCAGAAAACTCGAAACTTGTTATGGTAATTGGGTCCTATTCGCTGAAGCTATGTTCTGACTTTCTCAAGAGAGAAAAATCGTGAATGCTAACAATCGTCAGCGTATTCATTTATTTGTTTCGGTAATCTTTTGCTTCCTTGCGTTCTGAATCTGCTTCACATTCACTTCACTCAATCCATCTTTAACAAGAAGGCTAAGTAAGCCACTCGGATTGAGCTGCTGGCACCAACCTCACTGTGACCTTGTAGCGTCCCATCCAATCATGATCCAGACTGGAAAGAGGACACATCGCGACAGTTGTAATTAGGGACGTGCAAAATTCTCGTTATTTTCTGTCAGCATACGATACTCAAAATGGCTGTCGATTAGTTATACGACTCCCGTGTACCTACAATGCCGTGATCACTGCAGCGAAAAACGCCTCTAACCAATAATTAATTAATCGTTTCATGTTATTTACAGTGACCAACCTCCGGATGAACGGTCACCCGCGTAACATACATCACATAGCGTCTCGTGACCAGTGTAATCATAGATTGTGCTGGCATGTAAAGAGACTGTCACCAAATTTATAATCCTTTAACTGTAGAATTATATTTATAAGAATTATAACATTTGAGTCAGTAGCGTCTGTTTTTGTAACCCTGTAGACATACTACAGCTTTAGGTAGTCATCAATATACAGATGCGGTAAGTAAGTAGGTTTTACGGTGCTTTAAGGGCGTTCAAGTGCTGGAATATCATAATTTTATATTTGAATGAAACAGTGTTAGTTTTGTAGACTTTGCTTGGGCGTACATTCTCCTCTTATAAAAAAAAAATTAGTTCATCCAATTTTCTCATAATGGTATTTCAAAGTCAAAAGGTGCATGTTTTAGTTCATACACACCCCGAAAACCGATCAACACAACGAAACGAAAAAATTCCAATACAGAAAATACTTCTGTTTTTTTTTATTTCCTAAAAGTAATTAAACAATTTTTAAATGTCAGAAATTTTTGAAAATACACATTATTTGAATGGGTCTTCATATACTTAATACTTAAATCCCTAGCTCGGGACGTGTACTTTTACTGTGAATTATTTCGTTTCGTTGTATAAATAAGTTTTCAGGGGTGCATGAACTAAAAACATGCAAATTTTGACTTTGAAATGCCATTATGGGAAAACTGGCTGAGTTAATTATTTTTTGTAAGAGGAAAATGTTCTCCCAGCTATCGTCTACACGCTAACACTGTTTTATGTAAATATATAATTATAATTTTCTTCCACTTGAACACCCTTAACAGCGATGTCTTAAGGGTGTTCAAGTGAGATAAAATCATAAATTTATATTTTTATGAAATATTGTTAGTTTTGTGGAGGATACTTGTGAGTACATTTTACTCTTGCGAAACAATCTTAGCTTACATAGTTTTCTCATAACGGTGCGTCAGAGTCAAAATTTGCTTGTTACGCTGCTATGCAAATAGTGAAAACCAACTGACCTGCCTAAACAAAATAATTCACTGTGAACTTACATCCCGTGAGCTATGCAATAAAACATTAGAAAACCCACAACATAATATTTTGAATTTAAAAAAAAATCGCAACAAAGTACAAAAAAAAGTTGCAAATTCAAAAATTTTTTTAAAATACAAAAACAGTTCACGGAATTTTTTCAATTGTTTTAATATGTAGCCCGTAGTATGTTATTTCACGTACGTAAGTCAATTGGTTTTCACTATTTGCATGGCAGCAGATCATGCACATTATGACTTTTACACACTATTATGAGAAAACTACGCGAGCTAAAATTGTTTCGTAAGAGGAAACTGCACTCATGAGTATCGTCTACAAAACTATCACTATTTCATATAAATATAAAATTATGACTTTATCGCACTAGAACGCCCTTATAGCTCAGCATCAGTCGCAGTATTGGATTATTTTGTTTATCGCTTTTTTTTTAATTTCTGAGAAGGAAAGTGTGAAATTAGGTATAGTAGCGTGAAATCGTTTTACCTTGCGCTGCAGTTAACTCACAAGTATCGGAGTTGAAATTTAAACGAGAATTTAGGCCGCAGTCAGCACAGGAATTTATTTAACATTCTTAATTTGCTATTGAGGGTGAAAGGACAACACAGCATCCTGCCCGAGATGGGGTTAGAATCCTGGACCTCTCGCACCGTAGACCGGTGCCTATCAGACTACGTTATCGTGGCCGACTGTCATAAGTACAGAGGGCGTTGGTGTTTTGTGCTTGTAGTGCATATGCAACGTTATGAGCTGGGAGGTATGTTAGCCATCCGTAGCACATTCCTTCGTGTGCGCTGGGTGGACAGCGGGTCGGGGTTTCGTCTGCAAGGGAATCACTGGTGTGATCTGTTGTACATATCGCGATTCCGGTCGGGGTTGACGTCGAATTTGGCAGTACCTTAAATTTGGCTTGGTGTACGAGGTGATTTACGTACGTGAATTGAACGGCTGACACATTGTGTACTTTGTTCAAACGTCCGTGTACGTGTGCTCTACGTAACAGCTACAGTTTTTTCGTGAGTGCAAGATCCGTAACGGACTGTAGTTTCAGGTCACTTGATTTTAGCCAATTGTGTCCGGAACTGATATGGCACCCTCGTAATTGATATGGTGAAACACTGCTTAGTGTCAAACTTAAATTTTTCTTCAAGAGCACGCATAAAGCCGATTATGTAGCAAGGATCTGTTTAAATATTTGCCACAATCATCAGCAGACAAAATCAAACATTTGGAGACTGCATCATTTAATAACGTGAATGATAATAAATGTAGGATTTTCGCGTTATAAATATTACGTTAATAAGTGTAACGGTTTTGTGTAACTTCTATGTTAAATCTCACAACGTTTTGGAATGATTAGTTGTAATATACTCCTTTACAGTGTTATAAAAAAAATCCTAAAATTAGCAAAAAAATTATTTCAAGTTTGTTGATCTTTGTGGTGAGTATGAAGTAAAGGTAGGCAAATATTTTACTTTTGAATTTCACTGTGGGTAAACTGGCAGAGCTATTTTTATTTGTCAGGAAAATGTATTCTCAAGTAACGTCGACAAAATGAATATTATTTCATGCAAATGGGAAATTTGACTTTTTACCAAATTGACATTCTTAATTACTTGACACGAAACATTTAATTTTTTGTCAATTTATAATTAGACTTCAGAAATGAAATAATTTTTTTTATTATATCTAACAATAAGGACAAACATGTTACATTGATTCTCTATTCAAACGTTGATAGATATTCATAACATTTAACAGGCTGATAAAAATGCAGTAATATTAAAACAAATAATCTCGTATTAATGTTTTGTATACGTGTAATGTTTTTTTTATTTATTAAATATATAGATGTAGCTTCGTTTGTCGCTCATTTGAAGCTTGAAATAATGTTTCCTATGTAACTATTGTATTTAAGTTTTATTCCTACAAACGCACAAAATTTTTTATGATAAAAAAGTTATTATGCGTTGTGCTGACACATAATGTGTTCAGTTTACATAAGTCCAGTCAACGGTTAAGGTTGAATTTACTATGGGAATGAATCGTATGATTTTCAGTTGAGTTGTGCCGTTTAATCAGTAGTATGCTTATTTAGTTGTATTTTTCCGGCACATGTTTTATTATTAAAATAATATATGAAAGATATTACATAGATAAAAGACAAGTTTTATTTACAATGAAGTTCTAAATAAATATAATACGCATTCATTAAAAGAAAGAAGAGTTGCTATGGATGCATTATTTCTTTTGAAATGTTTTTTTTTTTTTTTTTTTTCAATATTTGACTATACTGAGATCCACAAGACATTATCCCTGAAAATTCCAAATTACAGAAGTAAAAACTATTTTATTTTCTGTTCCGGTAAATCTGGAAGAGTAATTGAACGCTGTACTAAACATGTCAACAAAATTTGTTTATCTTTTGATCCATTCAATAAAAAATCATTTTGTCTCAAAACATTGTTAGATGTAATCTGTTAGAGGTAGATCAAAGTAGCAAATATTTTATAATTACTTCTGTTCTGCCGCAGTAAGTTAATTTGATGAAATAATTTATTTACGCTATAAACTTATTATTGCAGATATCGCTTGGTTTATTATTCCTCACGGAATTAATATGTTTAATCACCTGTCTTGTGTTGTTATGTTTTGTACTTTTTTGTTTTGTAATGTAGTGCCTTCCTGGTGTGGTCTAATTAGACTGTTTGGCAGGCACTTTAATATTTTTGTAAATAAATAAATAAATAAAATATGAGAGTGATAATTGAAGGGTGTTACGATAATTGATTTTCACACAGTATTTCTCTGCTAACTGTATTACATTATATTTTCACGTCTACTAGTCCAGGCTAAGCGACCACATGCTCTCTTCACTGTCTAGCCTCGGCCCGCAATCAGTATCTTGTAATACTACTCACAGGAAATGCCAGACGTGCTTGCAGGCACGTTTCTCACTGTGGTAGAGTCCTTGCACCGATAGCGTCCTGCGTAGGCGCGATTCATGCAAGCCCGCAGTTCAGCTCGTCTGCAGATAAAATAGTAACCTTTGCACCGTCTACGACAGGGGGACGAAACTCATATGGGAGAAATGAATCCTTAAATCAAGAGCCAACATTGGGTTCACCAACCCCCGAACACAAAACTTTTAGGCCCTAATGGTTCCTTTTCATTGTATATTAAAGTTTTTACTTCCAAAGCTGTTTTGTCTTGATATTACTACAAAATATATAGATAATTTATTTTTAAAGTTCATTTATAAACTTTACGCTAATCAGTTGAATTTGTCTTCCAATTTTGCCTTTCTGCGCTCTAACGAACTTTTCGTGGGTGGCTTGCTTGAGACAATTTTGTTTGAAATGTGTTATTTTGAATTTGTTTCTGGAAATCGTTTAAAATAATGTATGGCGAGGCAAGTGCGGATTTTATAGAAGCATTTTAGTGTCGAGTTGTAAAGTTGCAAAGCAAATTTGTATTTTGGATGCTGAAATATGTTAAACACAGGCAGTAAGGAAGTATGCATAGTAAATATGTCGCCACAGCAGAATATTTATAATTATGTACAGGAAATTTTGATAGTACTAGTTTACTTTCCTCGTTCATATAGTTTATAATGAGAATGCGTGACGGTCAAGGAATTCAATAAATCACGTTTCAAATACAATAAGTAAATAATAACAAAGGGGCACACGAATGTAGTTTTTCCACGGAACTACGCAGTGTCACCAATAAATACACGCTAAAAATGTTTGTTTCACCTCAGATTTAGTGCTGTTAGGTTGGGAGCATTTTGTTAGGCGATGCGCTCTTGTTTGCAAATTTAAGGATTCGACTTTAGTACAGGAGTTGCGTCTCTCTCCCTTGTGTACTCTGTGGTCTACGATGCTTCTTCATGCACCAAACTGCATCACTGCGCATGGAGTGTTTCCTTTAGTCGCTCTTTGAACATCCGCGCGCCATCTGTCGGCTGCGTACTGAACTAATCACCGATACCACACTTAATGTATCGCGCCTCTTTTACTTGCATTGTGAAAGCCTCAACTGAAGAATGATGACGTGTCTCCGCATTGCTCCTGTTTGTCGGGAGATGTTAGCTTTCGGGACTTAGTTCCCAAGATACTTATTATTTTCTCTTTTCCGTCATGTAGTGTAGTTTTATTTTAAATTTATAAGTGAGTGAAATTGGAAGGACTTATTACTATATTTAACTTTCTATGTACTTCAAGATGCAAGCCATCTAGTCTACCCTCCATAGGTAAGTCTACCCACCACGTGTACGTGTTACGCCCTGTTTTGTTCGTTATAAACGTTATTTAACTCTCCAATTCCCTTTTATCGGTTTCAGTGGAGGGTTCAACTTCCCGTAATGCAAAGTCAAGTATTTAAATATTGAACGATAGTTCAAGTATAATTCCAGTATTCAACATATATTCAACTACGTTCAACTTATGTATTCCTTCAACGTGTCCTTTCTCTGGACACCTACTCGTCGCTACGTTCTACCTTTCAGCTAAGTTTTACGCCGCAATGTTACGTCATACAATTATGTTTCATCATCTATAGATCTTGAGAAAAAATTTTAAACTGTCTTTATGTTGATGCCCAGTAATGAGTGTAAGAATTTTAGTTTCTGTCATCAATCTAACAACATGTTTCATAATAAAATAAGTCTGTTAGGAGTACACCAGGTAGATATTATAATTATTATTATGTTTTCATAGCCTTGGTTATCTTTTAAATAATAATGTGTAAGGCGCATTTTGTAATTCTACGTCTTTGTTTATTTCATTTGTCCAATATGTTTAATTATAATAAATTTTTACTTTCACTCTGCCTTATATTAATTATTTTTATTTAATAGCTCTTCCTCTGGGAATTATCATTAATTTTTTTAAGGATAGCTCTACATGAGCAGTAATAAGTATTGCTCAAAAGTATATTTTGTGTCCGTATTCCTTGCCAGCACGCCTTTTTTAATAATATATTGTAACGATGGTAGCAGGTATAAGTGTACTCGATAAAGCAATATAAAATTTCAACAAAGGAAAGACGTGACAGAGTAATTTAAAACATAATATTCTAGAAAAATTACCTTGTGTTGACTTAATAAACATGGTTGCGTCTGGTTTTAAACAATGATTTACTAACGTTTAATGGTGAATAATCTGACGTTAGTTAAAGGGAAAGGGAGTGAGGGAGGAGATTATAGCGCATGGTATTTAGTCATTTGTCCTGTTTGGAAAATGTATTACACGCATATCATACACTTCTCGCTCACGGATAGAATTGAACCAGAATGAAAATATAAACATTGTTAGCTATGTAAAATTTCGTTCCAAAATAAAGCAGTAAGATCATATTGTTTCTATTAAATTGACAAGATTATTAGAAACATTATTACATCGATTTCTCGGATCGGTAGAATACATTTTTAATTTACTAGTTAAATTTTGCTTCGAATGTTTAAACAAAAATACATATGTTAACCGAGTTGTGTGTATAATGTATTACAGAAAGCAAAGATATTCGTGTTGTGTACATATTAACACAACTTTAAAAACTATATATTAGATTATTATTTAAATGTTAGTAAGAAATTGTATTTCATTTGATTGTTAATAACATAGTTGGCTTAATCGGAACTGTGAGATTCAGCAACTTTGAACAATTTGGTGAATATTTAACTCGTTCATAAAATGTTACATTGCAGGCACTGAAATAATCCGAGTTCCATTTGCAATAACTTAACACCACAGCTCACCTGTTAGCGATGCGATTCCATTCGATTAGCACGTGCAGTTGGCCGGGTTGTAGTAATTGTGTCCAACGAGGCAAGTTAACAATGTTTGCCCAGCCCCCTGTGGCAGACCCCATATATCATCTCGGCGTGGTTGTAGTGTACGTATATACGGGTACTTGGTCGAGGGGGCCCAGTGTTCGATTTCCGATTGCCTCCAGCGGTATAGTGTCCCGCCTGGAGAGAGGTCAAGAGGAGGGTCAAAGGTAACGAGGGCGCTTAATAGCTGGTCTTATCAGCAACCGTAGTTTCCTCGGGTCGCCGCCATATTGGGGTCCAAGCGGAGGGCGGCCTGGCCAGAAATAAATTGTGTGCGCGATGAAGCGCTATGGTAGGGGAGTGGGCGTGGAGTGGAGCAAATCGTTCCTCCAGAAGAAACCAGAAAGTTTATACATTTTCCGTGTAGTTTTATACTGTAGCATGCAAGTATGAACTATTTTGTTAGTGTTTCTTCAAACACGAGGAAAATATTGAATCTGTTGCCTAAGAAAAATCTCAAATCCAATGATTGTTTAGAAAATGAGATTTGTCTTTTATGTCTATATCTAAGTTATGTACATCATTCAAAGATTAATGAGCTCCATTCAAATTTACGTAACAAATAGCATTATCACAAATATCTGATTAACTTTTGAAATAATCTCAACTCCAGTAGTGTCGGGTTAGAAACACGTTTATTAGTGTGGGAGTATGTATAGCGCATATTATAATAATCTCCGTTTTGTATCTTGGATTTGTTATGTAATTTCAACTTTAAAGTCACATTTATCTCCATTTTCAACAAAGAAATTTCAAAAGGGATCTTAATTCTGCAACGAAAAAAAAAATACAGTTGTGTATTTCACTTTAACAATTGGTAGATCATATTTCCCTTAAAACAACCTGGAACGTTAAACAAATAATGAGGATACTTTGGCTCTTAGGGATTACTTTGTAACAAGTTATGGCATGAGTGTCGTTAAGCTAAAATCGTTAACTAAATTGGCGAAAGGAAATTTTTTAACACTCAGTTTTATTATAAATGTTCACATAGGACGCCAAAACTAATATTTTAGTGGGTTAAAGTAATTTCGTCATTTAATGTGGCTTTTGCCTTCTTGTGTAAAATTTATTTTCAATTCATTGTGCCCTTTTAAAAATGACCTATTTAATTATTAGATTATTTGAAGTACTGTAACGTAAACTTGTGTTCGTAGGGTGAATTCAAGTAGTACTCACTTCACATACTGGCATGGTTTAATGCAGATAAAATTCAATGTATGAGATAGTAACAAGAAATGCGGATCTAACTGTATAACGCTTATAGTTACTGTCGAAGCTTATAATGAAACACTCACGAATAGCAAGATTTTTAAATTTATAATTTGCATATTATGTAGATTGGTATAGCAAAACTGATTAATTTATGCATTACTTTGTTTCTATAATCCTAATAATACCGCTGAGGTTAAATCAGAATAAAAAACACCTTACGAAGCTACAGTTCACTCCAAACATACTTGCTGTCAACAGTGCCTTTTTAGCTATTAGCTATGAGCTATATAGACTAAATCATTCTACACTTAGTTTTAGGCTGATAAACATTAAAATTTGCTGCCGATTACGCAAAACACGTAAGCTATATTTGAAAGAAGGCAAAGGAAAGCCTTCAAAAATGGGTCTAAGTGTTACTGAACAGTGGATTTGTGGTGCAAACGAGTTACAATATTATTATTTACAAACTATAACATTTTTTTTGTGGAAAGTCTGCAACAAAACTATTAGTTACCAAGCAAGTAAATTATGAACGAAATATTGGTTGTGTCAACAGCGTCACATAATTACATTTGCAATGATATATTTATTATACATGTACGTTTTTAACGAATGACTTACAAGTATCTATGCAAACGGATGCAAGTGTCACAAAGAAATATGTGGGATTTGTTTGAAAATTTTTATGAAAAAAATTTTTCTTTCATCGTTCAGTATGCAATTTGTGACGGAACAACATAACTACAGTTATATTGCTGACGATTTAAAAAGTAATATATGCGAAATGTGTTATAACGCAGTATAATTTTTGTATTCGATTATAAACAACAAACTAGAGTAAATGTTTTTTTTTTTTTTTTTTTTTTTTTTGCAATCCCGTTGTGTAACTGGTTTTTCACTTTCGTAACATTGATTTCACAAAGAGCACGTGGTGTCGATATTTATTTTTCTAAAATAATTTGTTACAGTATAAGAAATGTTAAAACAAAAACGCTCCCCTACTATCACATTATATTTAAAATACACAAATAATGTACTGCGTACTACAACAGTATATTTATGAATTATTTTCATGTCCCGTGTACTATTTTATTGCCGGGTATGACAAACTTGTTCATGAAAACTAGTTAGATGCATTCGTTTTCTCAAATATAATCACTTTCTTTGTCTAAACGTAACACTTGCGTTACGCAAAAAAAAAGTTACATTAAAATTATTTTACTATCACGTAGCAAGTGTTTTACAATAATGTAACCAGAGAATCAAAACAAATTTTTTTTTGTTTCTTTAATTTTCTTCGACGAATAGAATCTTTCACTCTGCAGCAGTATTTAGAGGTCGTGTACGTACGAGTCCCTTGCCATTGCCTTGAAAGTAAACATTTCGACCGCACAATTCAAGAAATGCTCTAAATTTAATATAAAGTATATTTCAGTTTTTGTGTAAGTTCTGAAAAAAGTCACATTACAAACGAATCTTTCCATCGCAGCTGTCGCAGTTGATGCGGACAAGTGTGGGGAAAGTAACTCCACTTCGTAATATAAGAAAAGGAGGAATCTCAGACAGCTGGCAAAGAAACTAACAGAACTTTTTCCGTTTCCCCTTTCCTTCGAAAAATTTCTTGCTTTACGATTCTCAACTCATCCCTTAAGTCGACGATGTCATATGCTATCAAATTAACTCGGTTAAAAATTTGTTCTGAGAAAAATGAAAGTCATCCTCAAATTCAATATGATGCAGTTTACGGCGATTATGTACTTGCTGTTATTTTATGAAATATCAGATTAGAAGTAAAACAAACACACTTAAAATTTTGTATGGCAAAAATCCTCAAAAAATATTTAAATTCAAAAAAGTACACAATATCTTTAAATTTCCATATTATCATAAAAACTGCAAGCCTTGGAATGTCATAATGCGTGAAATGTAATTAAAGTGTGCAGTCTTTTATTAACTCTAGCGAACGTTTAATTAAATACGCGTGAACTAATTTCGTAACATTGATATGTTATGCAATATAATTTTTAATTCGGTTAATGATACATGTTTTAAAAAAGTAATGTTTGAATGACTTGCTAATGGAAGAAAATATTTTTCGGTAATGATTTTAAGAACATGTATCTTAAAATATTAAGTGGGTTTGTTAAAATTTGAAATTTGTTTTCTTTCTGTAATACTGCTGAATCATAAAATAAAAAAATAAAACAAATTAATTCCACAAATTATTTTGCCACTTTTCCACTTCGTGATCATTATAAAACTCTGTGTTTTAAGGTTATATTGGTAGTTATGTGTACTTTTTAGTCTGGACTGCTACGATGAGCTTCCGTAAAACAGAAATTAAACAAGGAAATAGACATGATTTTTTTAAACAAAACGAAATTTTTTTTCTTTAATATTATGCTGCGTCATGAAATAGTTTATGATAAAGTGCATGTTCATAATGTCCTAGGAATCCATTGCATGCTTATCGGGGACCATAAAATGCCTCCTTAAAAGTTAGCAAGTTCAATGTTCTGAACTAATTCGCCAGTTAAAAAAGAGTTAAAAAAATGCACTTAAATGCAAGGTTTTGAGAATATGGTTAACATTTTTAATTGGATTTACCTTCCAGAACTGTTCTGAAATGATTAAGGTAAGTGTCTGCAATAACGCCACCTGTTTATAAATTTGAATTTTATGCAGCAACTAAGTGTTAGTTTTCAAGTTGTTACAGGTGGCATGTATAGAACAATGTCAATGTAAAAACATCCAGCTGTTAAAACTCATATTTGCATATTGGTACCTTAGAGAAAAAAAACAGACACAATAAAGAGCACGGTGGCGATATTGTATCCATGTGGGCTGCAATAACGCCACGTATTAAAATTAATTCAAATAAAATATTTACATTTATCGCACACCAATAAATTAAACTTTAGTTATAAAACCCTATAGTAACAAGAAAATAAAAACAAATCATATTATTCACTGTCATAGTCGGTGCAAAAATCGCAGAAACCAGTTTTTGCCACCAACCCAGCGCAGCACTTGTCATGGAACCAACGAACACATTTCACACATTGTATCCAGTTCACTTTTTTTCCTGCATCGTCATAATAAAAGCCTCCACAATCTCCGCAGTAATTGTCGAGGTCAGTGTTAGTAGATGGATGCCTTAACATAATATAAAGGAACCTGCTGGAAAACAAATAGGCTGGCAGATGCTTCAATAGTGAAAGTTTTATGCAGTAAACTATGGAACTGCAGTTAATCCAAAATTTGCAATTTCAATTTTACTAAAACAATTTTTTTCATGTTAAAATATCGGTAAAAAACTTAAGTAGAATCCCAAAATATAACTGTCGAAAATTCAATGCTTATAAGACAGATTTATTTCACCCCCCACAGAGACTGGCAGTATTGCATCCACGAAGACGGGCGTTGATGTATACATATGCGCTAAATTTATAAATAAATTTTTACGACAGAAAAAAAAAATTATCGAATGTTCCTAAGTGACTGATTATTAATGAATAATGCTTCAAAGTCATAGTTTTCGCAAACGTATGAGACCTCTTAACTAATGTTCTTTAACATGCCGCGAGGATCTTGTACGTAGTATAAATTCTTACTCACTTGAATCACCTGTGAACTGAAGGAGGGGGGGGGGGTGTTTGTTTCGAAACCGCTGTCCAAATATCTGTGCGTCCTACTTTCACAATAGCTGACACTAAACTGAAGCATCGTTAGCTAGGATGAGTTCTACCTTGAAAAGGTTGTCAAAACTGCGTGCCAGAACGAGACAAAAAAAGTGGCGTTATTGTATACGTGGCATGATCTTTGAAAGAACTGTGCAATGGGAGTGCATGACTAGATTCAGTTTTCTTTGACAGTCATTCAATTTGCAATGGAGTACGTCCAAGAAACTGAATATAGTGTATATATGGCGTTATTGCATACACTTACCTTACATTTAGCATTCAACAGATAACGTCACGTAACTACGGACAGTATACTTTTACAAAACCACAATTTGGGATATTCTTTCCCGGCTAGTTACTGTAATTAAACTAACATAAGAAGGGAACTATTTCCAAAATTTTTTGCGAAACACATAAATCTAAAATCGTATTATGTCGTGCACGTACACAAAACGTGGTTAGTTAAAAAACACCATAATATAAATTTATTGGACTGTTATCTCACACTTATGCTATTAAAACTTTCTGTTAAAATAGGGACAAAAATCCAGCTTTGTTATCGGACTGCTTCTACAAGAATCTGTTAGGCAGAAGGAGCATAGCACTTTATTTCTTCTGTGAAACAGAATGTTTCTTCTACAGAACTGACCACCGCAAATAGTGCCAACAACCAAACAAGATTGTTGTCCGTATTTTAACAGAAGTGTGGTACGCACATGTAATACTTTTCTTATTGTGTATTTTCAGACGATAATTTCAAAATACTTGAATGAGGAAGAGATGAAGAAAAGTAATTATGAAGGGTTATATGGAAGCCATACCAGACTCCTTGTACCAGCTGTTCATGGCCTTGGGCGACGCCTCGACGTAGCACTGCACTAGGACGTCGCTGCCTACTGGTGCAGCGACCAGCTGGTTAGAGACCCTTATCAGAGGGTGGACTGCAACAAACCACGAAGGAGTCATCAGGCGATCCATTGCACATCTACACACAATGTGGACACAATAAGTAACACCCAAGATTATTGTGTTACGGGCAGTATTCGACGGACGAGAGCATTTTTATGACGGTTATGCTGGACTAGGCTATTAAATTTTGCAGGCCGCTCTGCAATAAGTATTTTCTCCCCAAAGTTAGCTATAGTGTGCTCTTTCAGCAGGTTATACACTACTTTCACGAAAATACAAAATATTTCTTTATGTATCTGAAGTAACTTAAACCAAAATGAAAAAAAAAATACTTTTGCTTGCAGAGCAATTTATGGAATTAGTTTTCGAGACAAAATTGTTGCTCGGGAAAATCCTCAAATAAGTAATTATGTGCGTTATATTCAACAAAATTAGATACATTTGCGTTGCAATGTTGTATACATCGAGAAAAAAAAGATGTCCTATTAGATATGTAATTGTTAAAATCAATTCACTGTGCCGTGATAAAATAGTGTCACCAAATCTTAAATGTCTATGGAAATTTTACAGATTTTAACGCTTAATGTAGGCTACATTTACAGAAAAAAACGAGTTATCGTAGAAAACAGATTGACAATATTTTAAAGATTTATTCTTTCAGCGCGGCACATTATTTTGTGTAAGACGTTAGAGCTGATACGGAGCTTTCATAAAATAAAAATAAAAAAGTAATAACTCGCAAATATTTAAAATATAAAACAAAAATCGACTCACAGGACACTAAATTTCTAATCGATGAGACCAGTAGAATTGCGCACATTCATTAAAAAATAAACTAGAAAAGAGATGATTATCTTTAAACGGCTGAACAGATTTCCTTGATTCATAGATGAAAACAGTCTCGATCACGTCAGATTTAAAAAAACGCATCAAAATCAGTCCATTCGCTTTGGAGCTACGATACCACAAACATATACACAGATATACACACACAGACATGTCAAACTTATTAACACCTATATTTTTGCGTCTGGGGCTAAAACTAATTTCTTACCTCCGTCAGAATCAAGACAACATACATAATTATGACACCATAAATCGCCCAAAAGAACTCATAACTCCAGAAATACTTTACTTTTATATTTGACAAACATACATTTAAAAATTTCATAATTTCCTTCGATTTTTCCACTTTGACATTCAAATTCACGGGCATTTAAATAAATATTTTAGCTTTTGTTTATGAACCGCATCTGCTTAAGTAATTCAGCAATGGGAAATTATCTTGTTGGTACAAGTACTGTCGCTTGTTATTTGTTTATAAATTTAAAAAAATGTAAATTTGTTTAACTAAATAATATAAAATCTCTGATTTAAAAATCTTAAACATAATTTACACAGAATTTTCAAAAATACGATTACACACAGAACGGCATGTTGGTATTCGAAAAGTTGATTGATGCCCTGACATTAGCTGCAGAAAATATTAAAAATTAACCTGGCACACATTCTGAAACACCGTTTATGATCATAATTCTCAATTATTTGTTTTAGGACTATCGGCACTTGTTTATACATTAAATATTAAATCGACGTGGTGTAAATGTCATTAACTGTAGTAATTTCAGCACTAGAAACAAATGTGAATAATTTATATAAAGCTACCACATATTTATAACTGTATAATAGTTTAGTCATGCGGTCGGAAATTTTCCAGTTTAAATACAGACAGCCTACTTAAAAAAATATAGTGCGTATAATTCAGACAAGTATTACTTACGGGAAAAAAACTTTCATCCATTATATATGTGCGAAATTCATTAAGGCATTACGTGTTCTTAATCATAAACCATTACAAATATTACATAAAAGTAATACGTGAGTAAGACTTATTTCGGGTTCAGGTTTAAGATGCAGCAAGTTGTGTTTTTGTTTTATTTGTAATAAAACTTGATATTCCTAGCATCGTTTATAAGTCAAAGTTCAAAAATAACTTTATTTTAACTGTATCTTGATCACCGTTTATGTATGCTTATTTCATTAACTTCAACTGGTATGTGATCGAAATCGTTACTACGTCACACGAGTATCTTATTTACTTCAGAGTTCCTTAATGAGATCTTCATGTGAAGTAAATTTCCCTCCTGAAGCCAGTTCTAGATGCGCAGTTTCTTCTCTCTAATACTGACGAAGGCGACGGCGAACCACCACGTGTACGATTTTGCCTTTCCGCGGTTTTAATCATCGCGACGTGGCCTAGGAAAACATCCAAGCCTTCGCGCTCAGCACCGCATCATTAGAGTTGTGTTATTAGTTTTCCCAGCGAAAGCAATTTGTTGCGTGGAGGCAGCAAACAACAAACTGGGAGGAATGATAACGACGCACTTTTCCTGTGTCCTGTGCGTTTTATAAATAAATTGTTTTAAACAGAACAGCAAAAACTAAATCATTATTATTTGGTTTTGTTTAATATCTGACTTAGGCCTATCGTAAATATTGTGCAGCTTACACGTTTGCACTGCTAAGAAAAACATTTATATTTAACACCAGCACTTTGAACTTGTGTGTATATATTCTATCTGCGCCAAGTTGACAGGTTCTTATCCTCAGAGACTATTATTACATTCCTGACTTTTTTTTATCACAAATTAGACCTGAGAAGAAAAAATCAAATAAACTTTTTAATGCGGGTATTTTTAAGAAAAATTAAGCTATAAAATCAGTCATGCACACGCTCAATGCTAGATATTTTCAGATAAATAAGACTTTTATGTGGTTTACTACTAACAATCAAAGTATGTTGCCAAATGTGCTATAATACAGGAAGATGTTATACACTATTCGTGTATGCAGGAAACGAACGTCGCGATTATTTGTCACAATTCGTATGCTGAGGGATTATTACAATGTTATTCACCATCTTATAACTTCTGGCAGCTATTTTTTGCTCTTAAAATTACAAAGTTAAAAATAGCATGATTGGTGAAATTGATATTCTCTTGTTTTGCAGCGCTGTACGTATTACATTATTTTTAATTGCTAGCCGCCATTTACGAGAATAATGGTGACCTCGCCTATAACACTTTAGTGTCAAACACTACTTTATAACAACTAACCGTTATTTTTTTCAGTGTCAGCGTTGTTAATCCCAGATATTTATGATAGCAAATATGTTTGACTTTCATTAACATCGATTTACTTAGTAGCACCAATATGTTAAGTATTTGTAAAATCGTCGACATAAAAACTTTGTAAACAAGTTGAAAGAACACAAACTGTTTCATTATATATTTATCCTTCTATAGTGTTTGATAAACTGATAAAATAAACACTTCATTTGTCTAAAATAATTTCGCGTTGCTTAAAATAGAAGTTTATTAAAATATGTATCTACGATCGTAGGCGATCTCTTCTTGGGGATATTATTCAGATAACATTACACGTGGTTTTACCCAGTTCAAATTATTCGCTAATTCTCAAAGTTATTTACATGCTGCTGAAAAACGCCAAAACTGGCATTTGTGGTACTTTTTAGGCATGAAAATACTGTAGCAACATCTTTCAGAAGGGATAAAAGTGTAAGCTACACGTTTACCTCACAACTTAATGTATCCAGAGGCGAACTATCAACGAGAAAAAAAACACTCACTTTCAGTGACCTACGCCTGTAAGTTAGGGTGAGACGTCGAGATATTGATGAGTCTTTACAGCGCTCTGTAATTGAAGGCTTCAAACTCAAAAAGCACAAGTTCATATACGGCCACCTTGAGGTTGCCGCCTGAATGTACTAATTTTGCGTATTCAAGATCTAGAAGTGCGGAGCAGTCATCACTCACACTCTTCCTTTGAAGAAAGGCACTGTAGAGGGGAGGGGGGGTGTTGTGTTCTCGCCGACAACTAGCCTCTATGGATGAGATGTACTTTGATAACAATGGTCTTAGATGGACAATAGCTGATCTGGCAATGCTATACATTTGACACCTCAAGGGGGGTGGGGGCTTCCTAAAAATTTTAATGGTTTTATAAATTGTTATATCTGTACGAGACTTTGTTTGTTCTATAGACATACATTGTGAATTTTATTTACAGTAATGAAAATTTTCTAGCTTTCATAGTCTTTGAATAATGGCATTCCAAAACCGAAATTGGCATAAAACTATTTTATACAATAAACGAAAACCAATTGACTTACAGCAATGAAAAATTCCCACTGAAGAACAGTGTAGCGGGTTATGTCTGGAAATAAATAAAACATGACATTGAGTATTTTTTGTTTTTAAAAAAAATTGCTGAATGTAATGTAAACTTTGTGTATTTTTCAAAAATACAAAACATTTCAATAATATGTTTCATATAAATCCAGTTGTAGCCCACAACACTGTTCTTCAGTGGGAATTATTTCGTTTCTGTAAGTCTATTGGTTTTATTTTCTTGTATAAAATCATTTTATGCAAATTTTGGCTACTTCTTGCCACTATACAAAAACTATGAAAGATAGAAAACTTTCGTTGTTGTGAAAAAGGGCGGCGATCGCACAGCCTAAAATCGTTCAGCCTAAAATTATTCAACCTAAAATTACTCAGCCTAAAGTCACTCAGCCTAATGTAGTACAACCAAAATTATTCACCCTACAGTAACTCAGCCTAAGTCGTTCAGCCTAAAGTCATACAGCCTAAAATACATCCAGCCTAATTTTAGGCTGAAACATTTTAGGCTCAGTGTCGTGTACCCGTGAAAGATTGTCACAATATATGCATTCTAAGCAAACAATATCTGTTACAAAAATAAAAATTTTTAAAACAATAAAAATTTTGCGTGATCCCACCTCCTAATGACTGGATGCATCAGCAGTAGTATAGGTTTTTTTTAACAATACACTATATCATCGTACTGCCAGTGATCCTAGCGGCTACGACACGAACTTGCACCTCGTAGTTCAATTTAACCAATGATGTAACCACACTAGAGTGCCAGTGTCGCCAATCCGTCATATTCGATTCAATTTTCAACACCAATGTCCAGACCTGTTCCTCTATGGCCGTGGTGATGACCTTAACATTTCATGACGTAGTACAGGATGATCAAAGAGTCACGCAACACATGGCATCTAAAGTCCTCGGCTTACACAACTTTGGATGACTTGTAGACTAACATTTGGCGTACTGTGGAGAAAATCTCACGTACCAAACTCCAGAATATCGGAACATGATTAAAAGGGCGCACAAGTGTAAAAAATTGCTTAGTGGCCAATTTGAACGTCTCCTGTAGTATCATCACGGGTTGCGTAAACATTTGATCATCCTGTATTGTTCAGCTTTGTACTTTTTAAATTATTACGTAACAATATTGCCATATCTAAAATACCGCCAAAACGACAATTTTTATTCATTTTCGGCCGCTAGAAATAATGTTTCAGTGAGTAGCCGTTAACATGAAATGATAATACAGGCGTATAACGTTTACAGTACGCTATTCTTAAGTATACGTCACTCATGCAAGTTGAGCAGTTTTGAATAATCTTAAAACGGCCGAAGCTCTCCACATCGCTCGGCTACCTACACAGTCAGTAACCTTAATACTGCACATGCTTACCATGTAACAGCGTTACAGATGGAACCAGTGCCTAATGATTAATAAAATGAGAAAGGAAGCACCCATGGCCAATAGAAATGAGGATGACTGAATGTATCATAAAACTTTGAGAAACCGAAAGCAGAATGACCAGGCCGGGAATCGAACAGGATTCCTTACGAATATGAAAACAGTAGTTTATCGCTGAATCCTCATTTATTATGTTCTTGTTACAGCTGTTATCCATGCAGATGTAGGTAGACTAATTCATATGTTTATATAAGACAAACGGAAGAAGAGGCACTGTTAAAAATTTAAATGATTACACCAGACGTCAATAGAAAACAGAGTAATTCATACAGTCAGCTTGGGAATTGTATTCTTAAGCTTTCTGACGAATGCGTAGATATTTTAAAAGCATATTTCTGAACGCTATGGATCACTGAATATATTAATATCGAAATTAAGTACCGGTATCGAAAATTTTTACCTTTATTGTAAGTAACATTAAAGATTATATTTAATGTAATTTTCCTTTTTTACGTGATGGAAACGAATAGAAATGAGATTAAGTTGGTCTTTACAAATAATTTGTTATAATGGAAATGTTTAAATGTTTCAAAACTCTAGGTGATTAGGAATTTTTTTTATCAAGAATGAGTTTTTGGACTTAACACAAATTTGTTTTATTTTTAAATGCTGTTTCGTTGAAAATATATTGATAGTTTTTTTCTTGGTGTTCCGACCAGCTATGTCTCAGCCTGAAGACGGGAATATATCGCAATTCCCA
>PNEQ01022251.1:0-16137 GCA_003012365.1 Medauroidea extradentata
CACACAGCAGATTGCTATGCTCACATAACTAGGCATGCAGTAAACACAGTAGATATCTATGCTCAAGTAACTAGGCATGCAGTAAACATAGCAGATAGCTATGCTCAAGTAACAAGTCATGCAGTACACACAGCAGATTGCTATGCTCACATAACAAGGCATGCAGTAAACACAGCAGATAACAATGCTAAGATAACTAGGCATGCAGTAAACACAACTGCTAACAATGCTAAGATAACTAGGCATGCAGTAAACACAGCAGATAGCTATGCTCAAGTAACAAGTCATGCAGTACACACAGCAGATTGCTATGCTCACATAACTAGGCATGCAGTAAACACAGTAGATATCTATGCTCAAG
Organism: Medauroidea extradentata; assembly: GCA_003012365.1. NCBI lineage: Eukaryota > Metazoa > Arthropoda > Insecta > Phasmatodea > Phasmatidae > Medauroidea > Medauroidea extradentata. Next base: position 362 of record PNEQ01022251.1, read on the forward strand.
TAACTAGGCATGCAGTAAACATAGCAGATAGCTATGCTCAAGTAACAAGTCATGCAGTACACACAGCAGATTGCTATGCTCACATAACAAGGCATGCAGTAAACACAGCAGATACCAATGCTAAGATAACTAGGCATGCAGTAAACACAACTGCTAACAATGCTAAGATAACTAGGCATGCAGTAAACACAGCAGATAGCTACGCTCTGGTAACAAGAAATGAAGTAACCCCAGTAGATGTCTATGCTCTAGTAACTAGGCATGCTGTAAACATAGCAGATAGCTATGCTCAAGTAACAAGTCATGCAGTACACACAGCAGATTGCTATGCTCACATAACAAGGCATGCAGTAAACACAACTGCTAACAATGCTAAGATAACTAGGCATGCAGTAAACAAAGCAGATAGCTATGCTCAAGTAACAAGTCATGCAGTACACACAGCAGATTGCTATGCTCACATAACAAGGCATGCAGTAAACACAGCAGATAACAATGATAAAATAACTAGGCATGCAGTAAACACAGTAGATAACTATGCTCAAGTTACTAGGCATGCAGTAAACACAGCAGATAACACTGATAAAATAACTAGGCATGCAGTAAACATAGCAGATAGCTATGCACACATAACTAGGCATGCAGTAAACACAGAAGATAACAATGATTAAATAACTAGACATGCGGTAAACACAGTAGATAGCTATGTTAAAGTAACAAGCCATGCAGTACACATAGCAGATAGCTATGCTCACATAACTATGCATGCAGTAAACACGGCAGATAACAATGATAAAATAACTAGACATGCGGTAAACACAGTAGATAACTATGCTCAAGTAACTAGGCATGCAGTAAACAAAGCAGATTGCTATGCTCAAGTAACAAGTCATGCAGTACACACAGCAGATAGCTAAGCTCACATAACTAGGCATGCAGTAAACACAGCAGATAACAATGATAAAATAACTAGGCATGCAGTAACCCCAGTAGATAACTATGCTCTAGTAACTAGGCATGCTGTAAACATAGCAGATAGCTATGTTCAAGTAACAAGTCATGCAGTACACACAGCAGATTGCTATGCTCACATAACTAGGCATGCAGTAAACACAGCAGATAACAATGATAAAATAACTAGGCGTGCAGTAAACACAGCAGATAGCTATGCTTTAGTAACTAGGCATGCTGTAAACATAGCAGATAGCTATGCTCAAGTAACAAGTCATGCCGTACACACAGCAGATAGCTATGCCCACATAACTAGGCATGCAGTAAACACAGCAGATAACACTGATAAAATAACTAGGCATGCAGTTAACACAGTAGATAACTATGCTCTAGTAACTAGGCATGCTGTAAACATAGCAGATAGCTATGCTCAAGTAACAAGTCATGCAGTACACACAGCAAATTGCTATGCTCACATAACTAGGCATGCAGTAAACACAGCAGATAACAATGATAAAATAACTAGGCATGCAGTAAACACAGCAGATAGCTATGCTCTAGTAAGTAGGCATGCTGTAAACATAGCAGATAGCTATGCTCAAGTAACAAGTCATGCCGTACACACAGCAGATAGCTATGCTCACATAACTAGGCATGCAGTAAACACAGCAGATAACAATGATAAAATAACTAGGCATGCAGTAAACACAGCAGATAGCTATGTTCTAGTAACTAGGCATGCTGTAAACATAGCAGATAGCTATGCTCAAGTAACAAGTCATGCCGTACACACAGCAGATAGCTATGCTCACATAACTAGGCATGCAGTAAACACAGCAGATAACACTGATAAAATAACTAGGCATGCAGTAAACACAGTAGATAACTATGCTCTAGTAACTAGGCATGCTGTAAACATAGCAGATAGCTATGCTCAAGTAACAAGTCATGCAGTACACACAGCAGATTGCTATGCTCATATAACTAGGCATGCAGTAAACACAGCAGATAACAATGATAAAATAACTAGGCATGCAGTAAACACAGTAGATAACTATGCTCTAGTAACTAGGCATGCTGTAAACATAGCAGATAGCTATGCTCAAGTAACAAGTCATGCCGTACACACAGCAGATAGCTATGCTCACATAACTAGGCATGCAGTAAACACAGCAGATAACACTGATAAAATAACTAGGCATGCTGTAAACATAGCAGATAGCTATGCTCAAGTAACTAGACGTGCAGTAAACACAGCTGATAGGTGTGTTCAAGTAACTTTGCATGAAGTAAACACAGTAGAAAGCTATGGTCTAGTAACTTTGCATGCAGTATACACAGCTGATAGCTATGTTCAAGTTCCTAGGCATGCAGTAAACACAGCAGATAGCTATGTTCAAGTAACTTTGCATGAAGTAAACCCAGTAGATAGCTATGATCTTGTAACTTTGCATGCAGTAAACACAGATGATAGCTATGTTCAAGTTACTAGGCATGTAGTAAACACAGCAGACAGCTATGTTCAAGTTACTAAGCATGCAGTATACACAGTAGATAGCTATGATCTAGTTACTTTGCATGCAGTAAACACAGCTGATAGCTAGTTTCAAGTAACTTTGCATGAAGTAAACCCAGTAGATAGCTATTTTCAAGTAACTTTACATGAAGTAATCCCAGTAGATAGCTATGATCTAGTAACTTTGCATGCAGTAAACACAGCTGATAGCTATGTTCAAGTTACTAGGCATGCAGTAAACACAGCTGATAGCTATGTTCAAGTTGCTAGGCATGCAGTAAACACAGCAGATATCTCTGATCATGTAACTAGGCATACAGTAAGCGCAGCAGTTAGCTATGTTCAAGTAACTTTACATGAAGTAAACCCAGTAGATAGCTATGTTCAAGTAACTATGCATGCAGTAAACACAGCTGATAGCTATGTTCAAGTAACTTTGCATGCAGTAAACACAGCTGATAGCTATGTTCAAGTAACTTTGCATGCAGTAAACACAGTTGATAGCTATGTTAAGTTACTAGGCATGCAGTAAACACAGCGGATATGTATGCTCAAGTAACTAGGGATACAGTAAGCACAGCAGTTAGCTACGCTCAATTAACTAGGTGCTTCAGTAAACACAGCAGATAGCTATGCTAAGTAACTAGGCTTACAGAAACAGCAGATAGCTTGGGCTCATGCCGGTAAGTCAAGTGTGCGGAGATATGTTTTTTTGTATTTAAATAATCTCATGTCTAGTTTTACACTGATATACTGATAATTTACCAGGACATTTCGTGCTCTAATTAATTTAATTATTGATAATATTGTTATGTGATGGTGTTTAGTAATAAACATTTCATTCCTTATTAATTTATGTTATGGGGACTTAACCAAATTTTTTAAAAATATCTACATAGGTGTCTTATTCTACAAAATTGTAAGCTGGCAAAGAAAGAGGACTCTAAATGCTCACTGAAATGTGGTCAAGAAGACTGTATCAGAGCAATTAATAATAAATAGCTGTATTCCAGAGGAAAGAAGTACCTTTAGAGCAAAGGTAATACAAGAATAATGTTGATTGACGTGAAGAGTATTGCTAATAATGGCTAAAAAATTTTAATTTGGAGTATTTCAGTCTGCAGTAAGTTTAAAGCATCGTTAATTCAAATACCGCGCCCTCTTCAAGTTGAATCTACAATTTTATTGTTGGAAAGTCTGAAGCAAACCTTAAGGTCTACCGCAATTTTCATCACCATTTTTTTTTATTTTATATTTGTGCCAGATATTTTTTTTCTTATTCTACACATAAATTGTGATTAAATCTTCCTCTTAGGAAAATTTTGTATCTCTCATAGTTTTTGCGTAGTGAGTCGTAAAATTCAAAATTTGCACTTTACGGTTTTGAGTACGCCAATAAAACCAACTGACATACCAAACAGACAAAATTCACAGAGTATAACAATGCTATAAGCTATTATTTTACATTTGAAAAACAAAAAATAAAATAGTTTGTATTTAATAAAAATTGCTGAATTTTGAAATGAAAATTAAAAGAAAATGCAGATAACGGCCGCGAAAGCCTGCGATCTATTTTAATATCAAAATTTTTTTAGAAATCCAAAAAATATTTTTTTTGTTTTTATATATGTCAAATAATAGCCTACATCATTGTTATACACTGTGAATTTTTTCAGTTTGGTACGTTAGTTGGCTTTAGTGGCGTACTTAAAACCGTAAAGTCTAAATTTTGACTTTTACGACTCATTACGCAAAACTATGAGAGATACAAAAATTTCCTAATATGAAGATTTAATCACAATTTATGTGTAAAATAAGAAAAAAAATATCTGGTACAAATACAAAAATACAAATTACGTTGAAAACTGAGGTGAATCGCGCCCTTAAAATTCTAAATCCAGGGAGGTGTCCTTTGCCCCTCCCTGCCCCTTACCACTAAATGACGCCCTAGCACTGTTAAAAATTTCCGTAAATTCACTGAAATATTTACAGAAAAGTACCGTAATTTTATAGAAGTGGCTTCCGTATTTTTTGTTTACGGAAATGTGTCCGTATTGCCAGTTTACGGATGTTTGACCGTAACTTTCCATAAATTCATGAAAATATGTTTTTGTAATTTTAAAGCATAGTTTACTGTGTTTCTTTAAAAAAATTGGTATTAATAATCACCATGAATCCTGAAGTTAATGTGCGTGCACAGTGATACTAAACGAAAAGAAGACAAGACAAGCAAAGGTAATAGAAGTTAAGTGTTGCTTCCTGTCTGTCCACACTTTGCCTCAAAGAGAAGAGCAATACAAACAAGGACTCGGTTCGCGCATGGACAAAAGGCCAAACAGTCCAGTAAGTGACGGAAGTGTTCAGAGTAGTGACCGCGTGGGCGTTTGGCCCAACTGGGAGCAAAACCGGCATATGGTGCATTTGAATAGCAATAGTCCCCCCTCCCCCGGGTGCTGCTATTGGTCTAGAGAGCCATTAGGGAGGCGTGTCCTAGGCTGGGATTGGTTGTTGGGGTCTTTCGGTACGAATAGCACCTAAGTGACATGAGGTCTGTGATTGGTTGAGGGCTTAAGCCCCGCCCTAGAAGAGGTAGGGCTTAGGAGAGAGGGGGGAGGGGAAGTGAGGGGAGTGGACCATTTTGGTACAAGTTATGCCTAAACACCATAAGGGGGAAGTTGATGTCTGCCCCCTACCCTGCACCCTATACTTGTACTAGCCTATCTCTACCCATATGGCATACCCCCTCCCTGTCATAACCCTCCTCTCCTTATGATATACCACTGTCCTGTCTTAAAGTGTCCCCTGTAGCATCTCCTGCCCCCCCTTTTCCTTAGAACATACCCTTCTAGCCTACCCCACTCAATGGCCACACACATCTTATATTCTCCTTGCTTTAGCACAGATGAAAAAAAAATCGCTCCTGTTCTCTGTGCTTTGCGCTAGGGTTTACGTACCTTTAAAGTTATTTATTTCTACAGAATAAAATCTTTTTCTCATAATGTAACTAATGAAGTTCTCTAAAATCAAGATGTCAAATACAAAAGTTGTCTCTTATAAAGTTTATATCTTACCACTGCATGGAACTCACTTAGCTGTAAGTTGTTACTTTGGTACAGTGATTAGAGCTTCTGCCTGGCAACTATAAGGTCGTGGGTTTGAATCCCAGCAAATGCGAAAATTTTTTCAGATTACTAAATAGTGCGTAAGATTCTCGAGACATCATAGTTAATAAGTAAATGCAGTATTTCTGGAAAATGGAGTGCCAGTAGATTAAAGAAATTTAATATTTTTGCAGAAAACGGACTGTCCGTAATTTTATGGAGGATTCTGTTATCAAGAATAACTGGTGTCCGTTACTTTACGAAGATTTCTGGATAATTTTTTTGCCAGTACTTTTCCGTAATTTCACAGAATTTTTTTCTAAAAGTGTGTCTACAGCCTTTTTGTCTTTTCATCCTGGCTCTAAACATATTGTGGTATTATATGCAATTATATACACATAATAACATATGTAATATTATATTATCGTGTAATGCATTCTACTGCTTAGTTACTAAACAACAATTTAAATCGTTTATATTTCTGAATGTTGTAAAATATTAAGTGTAAAATAGTTCTAGCTACATATATTCGCATTGTTACTGTGCCTTTATATTAATATGTATTGCTGTTAGTTTTGACAGTATACAAAATAAAGTTAAATAAAAAATAGAAACAAATGGGAGAACCAGGTTAGCAGTGGGGATAGCAGATGATGTATTTATTTTTTTGACAGAATTTGGCAGAAAAAGGCAAATTATAACAAAATAGTGATGGAAATTCGAAATTTTGGCCAATTCTAAGAGGTTTTATTACGTATTTGTGTGGCAGCCATAAAAATGCTTCATTATTGCACAAACTCTATATTTCAGTAACTAGGGGAGTAAGTTAACATGTAAATTAATTAAATATTTGTTATTAAAAAGGTGTTTAAAACAGTTACTATCTAATGACATAAGTATTCTATGGAAATATTCTTCCCGAAAACTATTCAAACTAAAGGTTCTGAAATTTAAAAATTCATTGGACAATTAACATACATTAACATCATTTGAAGGAACACGAACCATATTTTCCAGCCATAGTTCCTTCGAGGGATTTAGGGGATTTGAATCAATGTTATGTAAAGATCATTTTTCTCTTAAAAACGCATATATTTAATTTTTTCCATTCGATTTAATTGCTGACATTCTGTAGGAAGTAAACGTCAGCATTATATGCGTTGTGTTATCGTGATTGTTTAGTTAAAACTGCTGGCTTTGGTTACTCGTAATGAAATGCCATCGTGAAACACAAATGCTGAATTTATTGTGTGCTATAATGTATCAAAACATTTGAGCGGTTTATTTCCGAAGAGTGTCCAGTAAAAAAAAATGAAACCTTAGTGCATCACACAACCAGCCCTAACTTGCAGTATGTTCCAGACCAAGTATAAAGGTGAGGTGCCACTGGGACCGGACTGGACATGACTTGACTGGACCTGAGCACTGTCAGTATGCGCAACAGCCAACAGAACAGAACAGACTGCAGTTGACCTCAGACAAGCAGTAGGAATGGCGTTTTCTAAGGTATAGGCGATTCGGAATAAAGTGAGCACTCGAATAAACCCTGCTAAATATATTTCCAGCCAGTTCGTATATTTCCGCGTGTAACGGCTAACGACGGGAAAAGTCTAACCTCCTGGGACACGTCACTTTATGTTTGCGCGTCTTAGATAAATTGTTCAGTCGATAGGTACATATATAGTTTGATAAAAAAGAATTTTATTAATTATATAAAATTCAATTTTGTCGCTGTCGGTTGATTTTGTTTCAGTATTGTTGTATTAAAATACGAATAAACATGGAACTATGTTGTGTTATTTCGTTGCCAACCACACAAGCAGTAAGGAGACTATCAGTAATGTTGAACTATATGTAGTAACGGCTAGTGATATTTTTCAAAGGTTAAATTTTTAGTGCTTACTTTATTCCGAGCGGCCTATAGCGTTGCTTGACTTAAGTTCGGAATCTGATTTTAATGTTGAGCAGTGGTTACAGTATGTGTTAATGCCAAAAAGGAAAAGAAAATGGCGAAGCTGGTATGTAACACAACGTGAAACCTTTGGTGAATATCATACACTATTGAGGGACTTTACAGAAGAGCAGTTTAAAAACTACTTTCGACTAAGCAAGTCCCAATTCGAGAATCTTCATGATTTAATTGCTACAGACATCAGGAAGAAATCTGCAAATTGGCGTAGACCAATTTGTACCAAAGAGAAGCTGGCAGTCCGCTTAAGGTAAGTAATATTGTAGGAATAATTTGGGAAAGGGCTAGTTAGTTATATGTTATGTGGTAACAGAATGGGAAGCTTCATTACTTCAACCCCTTTCCTGACTTAGTATATTTTACACCTTTTACAAAGAAAATGTTATGCTTTAAAGTGCATTACAGCATGAATATTACAGCGATTTTTGACATAAATGAAAAATATTTCAAAGTGTTTTGAAAAAATAGGACAAAAGTTTCTAATTTTGTTAGTTAATTTTTCACATAATTGTAGCCAGAGATAGGCAGTTAAGAAATAAAGAAGTTAAATGAACAAACTTGAGTGAAGCACAATTTACTAATGTTTATAAGTTATTGAATAAATATATGATACACCTTGAATGTTTCTCCTTAATCTCGAATATTACTGAGAGTATATAGAGGAAACAAAACAACTTACATATTTTATACGCACACAGGTTATACCTCACATTTATTTCACACACTGCCCATGTACTCTTTAAGGACACTCGCTAACTGTATGTTGTTAGTGGCTCTGGTAAACTGAGATGTTTGTTCCGTTATCTGCTCAAACTCTTCAGAAGTGTTTGTGGATGTACATGAAGCTTGATGATTGAGTGCGGCGTATAGGGGCGAACGCTTCTCCATCGCGTCTTCGGCTTCAGATACTACAGGAAATAATTTGCGCTTCATCGCCTTCTGCAAGTACGGTGCTAGTTCCTTAGTTGCAGCATACATAGAATCAAAGACAAGTTTTAACCCATCTGAAGACTGGAGAATGTCATGGCGCAAAGCATCTCTTTCTTTACTACGTTCTTCCCTAGCTTTTGCCTTCCTTTCAAGAAAATTGAGGGTTGGATAACATGTTTTACTTTTTTTCCAGTGTGTTGACTTACCACAGGTGGTTCAGACATATCTTCCGCACAATTTCGCAACTCAGCTTTGTTGAGAACAGCATTTGTTACATTTACGCTGTTACCTGCAACATTAGGTCCCTTTGCTTCCCTACATTCGTTGGTGTGTCTGGGCCTATCTTTCATGTACGGTTTAAGAAAATCCATCTGTTCAGCATAGTATTTCCATGGCTTGATTGTGACGGCTGGGTCTCCACTTCTGGTACTAGCTTTCAAGCGCTTCACACTACTCCTGTATGTATCTCGTATCTTCATCCACATTGCTGTTGCCTCATCACCTGTAACAAAATTATAAATACTTGTATACTACAGCAACAGCCCTTCCTTCCAACACAAACCTCTAAACTTTATTGTTTTCAGTATGTATACCGCCGTTATAAGTTTTTGTAATAGAATAAATTGAACTTATATTTAGAAATTTGTTTCAGGTTCCTAGCTACTGGGAGCTCATTTAAATCACTGGGATATAGCTATCGGCTCGGACACCGGAGTGTCTCGCGCATTGTTTCCGAAGTTTGCGAAGCTATGTGGTCCCGACTGCAGCCAAGCGAGATGCCTGAGTCAAATGCGGAACAATTGAAAGTTGCAGCTGAAGACTTCAAGACAAGGTGGAATTATGATCACTGCTTCGGTGCTGTAGATGGTAAGTACATTGAAACTAAAGCACATCCCAAAACAGTGTCAGCTTATTTTAACTACAAGAAAACATTTTCTATAGTGTTATTGGCGTAAGTGGATGCAAAGTAGAGGTTTACAATGGTCGACATTGGTGCGAAAGGACGTTTCAGTGACGGTGGTGTATTTTCAAGCAGTTTCATTGGAGAACGTTTACGAGAAGGGTGTAATTTACCTCCTGACGAAGTTTTATGAAGGAGGCATAAAAATGCCTTATGTTACTGTTGCAGATGAGGCTGTTCCTCTGTTGAAACACGTTATGTGTCCATACCCAGGAAGAACTTAAGCAGAGAACGATCAATTTATAACTACAGGCTTTCACGTGTACGACGAGTGGTCGAGAATGCATTCGGTATTTTGGCTGCTCGTTGGAGAGTGTTTTGGAAACCTTTGGTGGAAGTTTCTGTACAATTGGCCGACAAAGTGGTGAAGGCTTGTTGTGTTCTCCACAACTTTCTCTTGAATGCAGATGACAATATAATCATGGGCAACAATGTACAAGAGGTTCAACACAGCATGATAAGACCAGAAAAAGCAGCACAGAAGCTTTTCAAGTGTGTGATTCATTTATGTCGTATTTTAACTTTGAAAGTGGTCAAGTACAGTGGCAGAGGGATATAGTTTAACACTAGAACTTTCCACAGGTGATATTACATAGACTCCAAGCAGCGGTCAATTCGACCGTTTGAAGAAATATTGTTTTACATCGATGTAAAGTGTAGACTAGTCAAAAATTACTTTAAAGGCTTCATTGAGTATTTATTATTTTCTCACTTAAGACGACAATTTTTTTATTCATAGCCTTCTTTTAACCAGGAATTCAGGTCAATATGACCAAATTGGGAATGTTAACAATATAGTGTCGACTTTATTTGCCACATTAACATAAAACATTCTCCGAAAATTTCACGATTTTTACTTAAAAAAACTATTTATTGATTTTTTATGGAAAGTGTAAAACCATATTTGATCCCTAGGTGAGACCATGGTATTGTTCCAAAACATGTAGCAGGTACGTTAGAATTGTTCGTATCTTTGTTTTTATTGTCTGCCGTGCCTGTCAAAAATATACATGGTAAACAAGTATGCACTTACCACAATGTATTCCACAATTCTTCGCTATTTCTCCCCAAACCTTGACTTTCAGCCTGGAATCGCTGTATTTTGCATCATCAGTATCGTACAGCACTTTGTATTCACGCACCAATTCAATAAGTAACTCTTCTGTACACATTTCTCCCTCCATTGTACATGCAACACTGCAGCGTGGCTCGGAGATGGAACCTGAGTCAGGTCACTTTCCCGTCCGAGACCGGATACCACCGAAGTCAGGTCTGCAACTACAGTCAGGTACAGTCATGTCACGTTGCAGTGGCGCCTCACCTTTATAGGCGTCTGCGAAAGAGAAGTTGTTCCAAAGGCGCAAGTGTTTACAGTAATGCTACAGTACATATTTTTGCAGTAACAGAAAGTCCAATTTAAAGAATATTTTTTGCACAATTTTTGTGGGAGTTCTTGGACGATGTGTGGCTTATAAACGGACATTGAAATATGAATTATCAAGATCAAGGAAAAAGTTATTGTACGCAAAGTATTATATTTATTGTTAAATATCAGCTATATAATTAATTACTTATTTATTTAGTTGTTAGTACTATCTTCATATGCACACATAAGCTCACATAAAAAATACAGAGTTAAAAAAACATTTTTATTCACTTAAAAATTAAACATTTTAATTAACACATTTAAATCAGCTGTTGTCTTACTGTCAATGTAATTTTAAAGGTCATTGTTAAAGTATTACAATACTAAATAAAAATATTCAGTAAAAAAAGGTCCTAAAAACCACGAAGAAAGAGCCAACAACAAAGTATATTAGCACCGTAAAACAGGGTGACTAGAAACACTGGGGTGAATAGAAACACAAATTTAAAGCTAAATATTAGGTATAAATTATGATTTAAAGTGTAAATCTTTAGGTAGGCGAGTTGAAACAGTTTACAAACAGTATTTTTATTGTAATTGTATTATTTTAAAAGTAAAAGTTGTTAGCTAGGAATTTATTTCTAATTTTGTTTCTCTTCACCACGGTGTTTCTAATCACCCCGTTTTACGGTAAATTTTAATGAATTTCCTTAAAAACAGTTGTAAAATGTAATAACGTACAAATAATTCATTTTGTAGAAAAAAGCTATGCATTTTGCTTAGAAAATGTATCTTTCATATTAAAAAAAATATTTTACAATTCACTTGAAAAATTATTTAAAACAAATATATTTTATGCTGAGAGCAATAGTATCTGGTGCTCAAGTAGTATTATTAAACATTTTGTAAATGCGATATAAGCATACCAGCCATCACATATTTTCCAAACACGATATTAGTAATTTAATGTAATTTAGTGTTAAGTCAGTGTAAGTACCTTGTAATCCTATCCCTCTGATTGAAATTTAGGAGGAAAGGTACATCTATTCAATTCTGCACAGAAATGATTTTACACAGTTACAGTAATAATTTAATATACTCCTATATTTCAGACTATTCCGTCTCCATCCATGCCCTAAAACCTCATCATGGCTATTAGATATAGTTGATACACTGATCTGTAAATTTAGACTGTAGTCAACTGTCATAATCTTGTTATGTTTCTTCTGCAAAATGTAATACTCTTTGTGCGAGGGGAGAGTAAATTATTTTCAAATTTATATTTAATATTATGATGTTATTAGTATGGAATTAAAATTAAACGTTTTATTAACTAAACGAATTGTTACTAGGCGCACTAGTTACACCCACCAATAAATGAACATTCAGAAAAGTTACCGTCAAGAAAAGGCTGCGCGTATCGCGAAACCTACACTCGTAGTAGTCTGGCGCACTCGCGAAAGAAGATATACACGTCATAGCTGTAACTCGAGGCCACTCATCAAACCTTCACCTTCAGCAGTACAGCGCAGCTCGGCGCTGACCGAATGCAAACAGAAGAATTGCAAGAAACGTAGGTAGCTCCTTTACATTTAGTTGCCCATCTGCCATAGTTTTCCCTTAACTACAATTTTACCTTTCAGTCTGAAGAAGCAACCGTATTCCATATCCTACTGCCACAATACCGCAAGAGCACCTACTGAACCATATACAGGATGGTTGCTATTTCAATATCCGGCTAACCCCTATGATACGAGGACGTATCACTTTGGGAATTTTGGGGGTAATGTTACGATTAAATATAGCCTCGCCTGGAGGACAGGGGCTAGCGAGAGAGCCAAGGGCTACCCATGCCTGGTTCTCGCCCACTGGCCTGCCCCCAGACTGAGATCCTCAGATCAGTCACCTCTTAGTTTGAGTCGGGGCCCATCTTACCCCTAACAGACTTACCAGGTCTGCTACCGGGCACTTTCGCAGCCACTCGCCGGCCTTTCTCAGGGGAAGGGTCCCCTCCAGGCCTGCGCAGCATATAGGTAACCACCACCACTACGAATCCAACCCAGACCAGACACTGTAGATAACCATACAGTGGGGCTAACCTGGTCGCCCGTAGTTCTACCTAAAGTCCATGGCATTTGTGGGTTTTCCAGCCTGATTGTCTGGTACTATAGGGCCTCACAGGGTACACCTTTAGGTGGTGCACCCATCGGGGGGTGGGGGGGGGTCCCTTACAACCCGTAGGTCCGGGAGTGGGTCCTACTTCCCAGACTGCGTCAAGTTCGTCCTTTACCATTACCCTAGTCTCCAACTTGGAAATTTGGGCTTTTGGGCCCCAATAACCTGAGCACTAGGTAGTCTAACGCCCCACCTAGTGGTTTCTGCTTGTTGCCATCTATCGGAGAATCCATCAAGGCAGATATCCCTTCCCAGCTCTGAGGAGCCGAGATGCATAGGGCCCGCACGCCAGAGCCTGCATCGGTTCTAAGATCCGGTGGCGCCACGATGCAATGTACCAGGGGAATCATGGCCTGTCTCCTTCAAGCCTTCCAGCCGTCACTACCTCGCCAGGATGGTCCTGGGTCGAGAACCACGACGTGCCGCCGTCCGTCGATAGCCGACACAATCATCATCAGCCTCCGGCATCATGCTAACGGCGAGGTCTAAGGCGCCCGACGTGTCACCCATCATAGAGTAGAGTGTAACATAACTTAACTATCTAAACAGCCGCTCTCCTCCTATCTGAATTATGTAATATAACCTTGTAGTATTCTATAACTATACTATGTAGAGTAAAGGTATAGTAATTAGAATAACATATAGCATTTAACCGTAACCCTCACCTTTAACTTAAGAGCTTAACTAGTTCCGGTATAAAGTGCCTACCTCTGACTATAGCCATCTAACCACTATAAATTATGCGTAAAACGACTTAAAATATTCATTATACAACAAAATGCAACATTTAATATTCTTACTTTGTTATGTAACATTTAAACCTTTCACAGAATGACAGGGTCCACAGAACATTCTAAACACACACAAACGTGACTTTTCAAAGTTAGTTTATCTTCGCCTTACGAAAAATAGTAACTTTTTATTGGCTATGATCAGAGACCCAGAAATTTTGCGATTCATTTGTAGAGACGTTATACTTCAAATACTTTCGTTATGGGCGTTTGTTCATGAAACTAGCCCTGAACTAATATTAGCATGAAAACCCTAACTAACAGCTGTGCTACATAATCAGTTGTACTCGGCTCTCACTGGAGCAGCAGATAATGTGAACAAGACTCTGAGTTAAGCTTTATAAACAGAATGAATATTGATGTATTGAAACATTCTCCTGATATTACTTAGTTCTATATTGTTAAAATTTTTTCCAAAATATGTTTTACATTATATTAAATTAAAATTTGAGTTTTTTAATACAGGATTTAGGAGAGAGTTGGGCAATGTGGACCAATTTTTGGATATTTTTTTATCTCTTTAACAAATTCAGTAAAAATATTGAAGCACATATAGCTAACTACTATCAGGTTTGCGTGATAAGAAGAAAACAAATTAAAACAACCCAAATAAAGTTTACGAGCACAATTACGAAAGAAAAAAGAGATGTTTTTCATTTCACTTTGTGCCCCAGTGGTGGGGTAAAGTGAAACGAGAGGTGGGGCAAAGTGAATTAATATTTTTTACGAGTTTACACATTCATATTTATTGTTGAAACAAGAATCAAATTTTAAATATAACTAATTAATAGTTCTTTCACTTAAAATTTGTGATTAATATGCATAGGAAAATTAAGACATTTAAATCACTAAACAGAACTAATAACAACAACGTGTCATTCACAAAAATTACAAAAAATAAATCAAAATGCACTTCAGCATCAAACATAGTGCAAGCTACATGAGGCCATTCAGAAAAAATTTTACACTTCACCCATTCTTCTCCTGGTTTGCTATTACTCCACTCCCCTCCACACATTCTGCAGGATAGGTCTACGTCACCATCTTCACTTTCACCCCTAGTCTCAAGTTTGTTTTTGCTTTTTTCACTTGTCTTTCATTGTTTCAGATTTTTGGGCTGACTGTCTTTAGGCCTACGTCTATTTTTGTTGAAACTGGTGTGAACAGTTTTCTCTTACAACTTTATTGCTGCGGGGCCTTTGTCAGTAGCTCTTGTATGTATGGACTTGACGTTAGGATCGCATATTTCCCTTATTTCTTTTAGTTGTTGGCTTGTTTGCATGGTTTTCTGTTCCCTCTGCAACTTGTGGAGTCAGTAAAATGTTTTCTGGAGTGACACGAATTCTTTTGTTTGCTGTAGACCTACCCTTCCTTGCTGTTATGTTCTGTTCTCGATGGCTGCATTCTGGTGGCAGAGGTGGTGATTGTGGTGGTGGTAGTGACTCTCGACTTGGACCAGCTACTGGCTCCATTGGGAAAGTTGTATCTCTTGAAGCTTCTGTGTCTTGAGTAACTACATCCGCTTGCATAGGTTTATTTGTAGTCTCACTGGCTACAAAAGCCTCTTCTGGAAAAATATGCTCGTTAACTTGAAAAATCCCAGTTATTAGAAATGCTCTTATTGCATTATTGGGAGATGCTGCCTTCAAATATGCCTTTCCAAACAAAAATCCTATCTATCTCAGTGTAGTAACCTTTCCAGGATGGTTTCTTAACAATGTTTCACATTCTTGTGTATAGAACTCACTTAATGGATACATAAAACTAACGTCCAGAGGTTCTAATCGGTGAGACGTATGATAAGACAGACCTAGAACATGTACAGTCATGGACACAAAAATTGGGCCACTGAAATAATCAAAGTCCACTTCGGCAATCATCGGCTGTGTGCAAGCGGGAGCCTGGCATCTAGGCAACCTGCATAACAACGAATAGCGGTGAGCTGGAACTGCGCTGGGCACAGGTTCTGTTGTAGGATTGGAGCTTCACCCGTTCACACCTTCCTCCAGCGACCAG
>PNEQ01022252.1:0-16132 GCA_003012365.1 Medauroidea extradentata
TATGTTTACATTATACTTAACACAATATACATTACAACAGCATAATAAATACACTTAAATCTTACTACCTTAAAATAACATGCCAGGGTTTTACCGAGTTACTAAAATTACTAATATGTGCATAAATGTCTTAACGTCCCCAACATGGACTCTCATTTACATACTGTAATCTCCACGAGATATCGTGGTATGTTACAGACACTCACCTTAACTACGTTTATTATCAGTCAGTAACTGCGCAAGAAATTAATTACTGTAAGTTTGAGTAATGTCAACGCTCTTGCACTAACATTACACTATTGTTACAGTTGAACAATAATACTTTATTAATTACTAAATTACAAGTTAAATACAAAAGCCATTTTAAAATGTTTATAAAAGTCACCTAGGCCGTAAATTAAATTTGTAAACTCATGATCCCAAGAACCTGTGCCGAACTTGCATCAATTACGAATAAGTTAATATTTTTGTGCGGTTGAATATAGCTTAAGGACCTGTGTGAAAAACTTTTTAGTAATTTCTTTTCAACTTTTTAATATTGTTTGTTACCACAAGCGTGGCAATATTTTTAAATTATTTATTTTTGTAAATGTGCCTTGAAATATTTTTGTAATTAATTTTCGTTATTTGAATTGCTAACCACAGAGTATCAGCCTTTTTTTTATTCACACATTAAAATTGATTCAAATTACAATATACTAAAAGTAACTTTTTTTTACGCAAGTGAAATATCTATTTGAAAGATTCCTTACAATAATATTGTCACGTGGCATTTTCCAACATGGTAAAGTTATTGTTGTCTTTTGGCGGAAGGATACATGGCTGGTCTGAAAACAGATCCAGCTAGAAGCAGGGCTTCCATAAATTATAAAGTTACCGTCGGGCGGTGCTACATGAGTGTATAGATAATAATAATAATTCCATACAGTACTGCGAGACAAATATAAAAGTTAGGTAGGCCTACCTGTACACTTGAAGGTAAAAAATATTAATAAGACTTCAACACGATGCATACACATTTTTATTACAGTATTATATACCAGGAGGGGTTGCCAAGGAGGGGTGGCGAGGAAATACATTGGCTTCCTAATTAGTTTTAAAGAAAATTATTAAAAAATTAAAAATACTCTTACCAGTTGGATATGTAATGATTCGTTACGAAAACAGCTAAGACAGCACTATTTTGCACATATAATTCAAATTTTCTCGTGGGAGGACTCTCCGACCCCACGCTTTGTAGGAGTGGATCGTTGTTCGTTATATTATTCTCAGGTAAACCTTCCCTGGCACTAATCCTGGCTACGCCACTGTTATACACTAGCTGCAGTGTGTGAGGACGTATATTTATTTTTTGAATCCCTAACAATATAATGCCTCGCGGACACTGATTATTTTTAAGTCTTACATTCGTCATAAAGTTTCTTCATTATTGTACTGTGAAGACAGTTCTTAAATATTTCTTATTTATTCTGCACTATTCCTATGTATAGGTTTAGCGTATAAAATGTTCAGTGTAGTTTCAATTTTTCTTATAGGTATCTACGTTATTCAGCTTTCCAGCGTAAGAGCATGTTCATTACCTGAGACATTTACTACAGCCTGTAGTGAGCTTGAAAACACCTATAGGTTTGTGATTTGAGTAGATCTGTTTTATTGGTATATTAAGCATGATATCATATTCACAAGTACTCTGAATTAATTTTGTTATTTACAACTGAATATCTTACTAGCTTATTTGTGCTGTTGTTTTGGTTATGTGAATCATCGTGTGGTGAGATAAGTGGAAATGACTTGGACCACGGTACTTATTTTTAAAATAAATATCACGAACTATTTTATGCTCATGGACGCGTAATACTACATAACTTCAAACATGTTTATCGGCGTAATGGTTTTATTGCTAACATTGTTGCGTGATACTAACGGAAGTATTCCTAGTGTTTTTGTTCAACAGTTCGTTGGTAAACGTATCAACTTACCGTGCGGCGCCTATAGCTACTCGCCCGAGTCATAGCGACGGGTCACGCCATTCGCAGTGGTAATTACTCAACCTTTTCCAGGAACAGCGTCTGGACACACACGCCTGTCGCGTATTGATGTGCTACATTGCCAGAGATGTCATTTATGAAGGCCAAGCTGTGGTCTGTTAGCTCTGTTATAAAAACACGCGGCCCGCCTGAACAATTTAAAAATCAAAATTAGTTTCCATAATAATAATTATTATTAAGTTCTGAGGAGAAAATGAGTTATGATTATAGAGGAAATTCTGTCTACCTTTTGCAACAGTACAGACATGACAGTCGAACTTTCAAAGTATA
This sequence comes from Medauroidea extradentata, assembly GCA_003012365.1. Lineage (NCBI taxonomy): Eukaryota > Metazoa > Arthropoda > Insecta > Phasmatodea > Phasmatidae > Medauroidea > Medauroidea extradentata. Next base: position 2,319 of record PNEQ01022252.1, read on the forward strand.
TTTAGGGTGCAGTCAGTAAAATAAATTAAGAAAATGAAAAATCATACGTTAAAAGTTCAACTGTAATTTTGTGCTGTAGCGCAATATAATTGGTTCAAAGCGAAAAAAAAAAAAAAAAAAAAAAAAAAAAAAAAAAAAAAAAAAAAAAAAAAAAAAAAAAAAAAAAAAAAAAAAAAAAAAAAAAAAAAAAAAAAAAAAAAAAAAAAAAACATTGTGACTGAAACCAAGCTTTAAGTAGTACGGCACTGCTCTTGCAAGAGTAAGCAAGCTACCCATGTTCACTTCTTTAACTTTGATGATTATCTGCTTCTTTTCACTATGTTATTATTTTATTTTCAGGTAAATACGTTCTCACCTTAAGTTTACTCGTAAATTCAGTCCCATCCAGTTTTTTAAATATAAGTTTAAATTATTCATGTTTATAAAGAGAGCTTGTTAAACACACACAGAAAATAAATGTCATATGTACTTTTACAAATCATAACTTTGAATACCTGGTTGTCAAAAGAATTAAGTATTTGTAGTATTGAAACACATTTCTCGTGAACGTTCAAATTTACAAAATTTTTAAAGACTAATTTTTGCATCGCCTTACTTCTGCCTTAGTTTAAGAAATATTTCTTTAACTTGTATGGTATAGTGAAATAGTTTTCTTTGCCATGAATAAATGAGTAAAATTATGTTTTACTGCCACCATCATTAATTCTCCCTGCCCCCTTTTAGTGTACAAAAGGATTATGGAACAAAAAAAAAATGCAACACTTTATTTGTCCCAAATAAATAAAAATGCCACCTGACTGATAACAGTAAAACTAACATTTATTTTCACGTTTATTCACTTGTAAAGTAGTATTTTATAACTGCTACCATGTAGGCATTAATGAACTGGTTTTCTGTGCTGAAATAAAGCCCCTCGTTTTTATAACTCATCTGTGTACCAAACGGAAATCTAATAGACCATATCTTACCACCGATACAGAATCAATATCACTTACGGAAATAACGGAAACCATTTACCTTCGTATAAGAGCAAGTAAATTTCTCATGCTGACGCTTTTTAACACACATATGTAGCTATTGTATTTAAAATCTTTTGTTGGCAGTGAGGGACGATAAATAGACGAACTGTAAAATATTCACGTGATAGAGAATTTATATTTCCTTAGTCCATCATACCATGGTAAACACGTACATGAATAGTTCTCGTTGCAGTGTTAAATATGTGACTAACACGATAGAGTTGACTAGCCTAGCCAAAGAGCGGAAGCGTGCGGTGAAAACACACGAGATGGACGTATACAAACTGCATGCGTTTGAAAGAGGCGGGATGATTAGCTGTGAGATGTGGGACGAACGACGCTCGGAACATCTGACATTTGAGTCGATTCGACTATATAAAGTCTGATCCGGGTCCCTGTGACATTGAAAGTTGGTTATAAAATATAAATTGGCTAGACGCATGTTTCCTTGTAGATATGTCACACGGGCTTGCTAATAATGTTCTCTGTAATTACAACCAAAAACTTAATATTACATTTTTCTTACTAAATAACATTAAAGTATGATTAGTAGAGACATGCAAAATTCGCGTTATATTCGGACAGCTAACTAGACTCCAAGTGACTGTAGGCTTGCTCGACGTCTCCCGCTGGCCGATATTGTCGTGACTTGCCGCGGAGAATGCTTACACGGTAGAGAGGCCAATCTCTGTAAAGACGTAACAAACGTAAATGACAACACATAAAAGTTCGTTGCCAATTTAACCGCAGATTATGCTCTGTTATGTATAGGAAAGTGAAGTTTAGTCTGCTACCAAATGATAACGCGAATTTTGCATGTCTCTAATGATTAGAGATTATGGTATATCGCGAAAATGTTTAGTGCAAACATACTCTTCAAAACACTGTAGTTTCTTGTGACATGTTTGATTGGATGACATATGTCTGTCACAGCGTCAAGGGCGCCCATAAATGGGAGGCGGCAGGGTGGGGTCTGAGCCCCGTTTACAGATGTTCCACAATGTGTTTAGTTTTGTTTTTTAATAAAACGTACAGCAAACTAATCAAAGCGGTTTCATGTGTCGAAATATACCAGTGACTACAAATTTATACACAGGATATATCTGTTGACATAAACTTATATTATTATCTTGGCCCTCCTCACTTACAATTTATAAGATGAGTGCCCTTGCACAGCGTAGATGTCTGCAGACGAATAATAGCAATATGCGTCAAATATTTCAATAGCGGGATTCTTATTGGTTCAGTCAGATAGGGCAACAGATCTACGTGCAAGCGAAAGCCAGTATACTTTTCATAAGCTGAACGTACGTTGAAACCCAGCAAAGAATCGAATTTTCCCGCGATAAACTATCATCACTAAGTATTATATAAAGTGAAAGAAATCTGCTGGAAAATTTTGCTTTGAACAGTGGATTAGATTAATATTGGTTGTAGATAGATTGTGATGATAAAACATTAACTACGGCCATCCGGACCTCTGATTTTCTCGAAAAGATTTCTCTCCACTGTATTTTCAATGCCTTGTATGCACATCTGCGTATCGTCGTTGCCACGACAATCTCTCGTATATGCTAAAATGACCAATATGTAGTTTGTGGTTGCTATGGATACTGTATAGCAATCTATATGACTGCCAATGCCTCCTGTGTGTAAAACGTACCACAAAGAATAAAAGTAGAAACGTAAATGCTCCTACGTGTACGGTTTTAAACATTTGGTACGACAAAATCTCTTATTTGTGTGTACATATAGGAGATATCTGCTTTGTAACTACTGGAAGCGTGTCTTTGTGCAGATGCGTCACTTACTTGACCGTGCCAATCAGAAATGCAGAACAATGTAACAGCGATACCTCATGTCTATGATTAGCGGGGGGTACTCCAAGGTGCTGAGAGTTAAAAATCCCAGTCATTGGTCATGAAGCAGAACTGCAGGTGTGCACATAAGGCATTGCAACAAAGTGGTGCAAACGTCTTTTTGAGAAAACGAGGGGATCACTAGGCATGGAAAATATTATAATTACATTACGAAATAATTAAGTTGAAATTAAAGTAGATTTTGAGAAAACATGGAAATGATTTGTAACCAGAAAAAACGATCAGTGAGGATAAAAATAACAGTCGTCGAATTACAAGTCAGTTGATGTAATGAATCTTAACACTCCAACGTGCCGTTTACGAGCCAAACCATTGTTTACGTACACATAGTGCCAAGAATTGTCAATTCACGCGTGGTTTGAATAGCTAAATAATTGCATGGTTGTTTCAAAACAAAATCCCGTGTGATTTGGCAGTTTATTACGTTACAATAACTAATCATAATATTAAACTAAAAACTACAAAAATTCTTTTATGTCACAACACAATTTTCGTTGCTGCACGGAACACTTCGTTTTAAAATCAACCAATACAAAATAGCCTTCGTCACTATAGAGAATTTCTTGGCATTAATATATACAAGTGGCAAAATATTGTGCTGCAATTAAAACCGTTTTAGCAGTAGACTACATCAAACAAAGGAACTTACATTGTCATACAAGAAAACGGTTTATACATTATTTTCTTGTAACACCAAAGAAACGCTTTATGAGTCGTATTTGCCTAAATGAAAGATTTTATTTCTGCAGATTAAACAGTCTTATATTTCTCCGTTGCAATTATAATATTTTTAAAGCTAAATAATTGAATTGTTGTTATAACGCATATATGTAGGAACTTGAAAAATTCACGTTTTCATTTCGGCACACGCTAGAATTCCAGCAAATAGGCTATAAGTTCGTGCTTCTTTCACAACTGGCCTTTTACTTATTTGACAACTCCTAGAAGTCGCTGCGAGTCAATAATAATGTAACTAAACGTAGGCCAGTTTCACTGTGTCAGCGAGCAGCCAATGAACAGCTGCTACCTGCTTGAGAACACGTATATATACGGCCACAATATTGTCGCGAAATGATTTCTGCCCCACTTTTTTTCAGCGTCTTACGTGCACATCAGAATCTCTGCTTCATGATGATTGGCATCTTGTCTTTGTTCAAACACGTTTCCAATTTGATTGCACCAATCAGAATAAGGATATTGTGACTTCATACTGCTGTTATTTACCAGTAGATCCCCTAGACAAGTGGGAGTTAAAACATCCTATCACTGACCAAGAAGCAGAACTACAGATGTGCACGCAAGGCATTCAAACCAAATGCAGCAAAAATCTATTCGCCCTAAAATCGTGGCCCTACTCATATATTCTTGGAGGCTAGCCTGCAGATCAGTGTCCCGCGAATTTTTGCAGTCTCTAATTAGGCCTATATGTCATTCATGTGAATTAGTTGTTTCTACCACCAAACAAGTAAAGCGACATCGGTTACTGCCAGCAACGCGACTTTGTTGTGTATCAGCTAAATAATTTCAAGCAAATTACTTCGTTGCTCCAAAAAATATATACGTATGCTTACAATTTTGTTGTTCGAAATAAAATTCTTTATACTGATACAAATATTATTCTTAGAGACACTGGAAAATCGCGGGAATAGTTGACTATTTGCTAGGCTCCAATATGCTATGTATGACACTGAATGTTTTGTATCTATATTGGCTATCGTTTATATGAAGCAGTGTTTCTCTATTCAACAGGCCCAGTTAGAACTGTACCGCTTGGACATACCGTGTGTGTGATTCGCCACAAAACTGTTCACATGTGTCACGGTTAATGTACTATTGTTTATTGGAGACTATGCTAAACATTTGCGCGATTTTCCAGTGTCTCTAATTATTCTCAGAGGGTGTTGCGATTGAGAGAAGAAAATTCTGTATCAGCGAACAATAAGTATACCAAGAAGGTTATCTACAATTCTCGAAGACACGCAGCTTTGTAAAATGCGTTTCCTCTTCTCTCGGCTGAAAATGTCAATCAGTATTGTACTTGCCAATGGGTACTTACCTAGTATGTCTGCCGACATGTAGAAATTTAGAACTTTATCACGGATTAGTAAGATATAGCCAGATTTAATTAATATAAATGTTGTGCTTGCTTTGAACAAGGCGGCGGTGGAAAATATCCCATTGTTTCACGGGATGTTAACAAGTTTGGACGTGTGTTGATGTATATTTATTTTACAGTGTCTGACTAATCTCTTACGATTGTGAATTTACCGCTCATTCATATGAAAGGTTTTGTTTAATTGGAAACGATTTGGTTTCCTGAGACGCAAAGATTTCCCCTGTAATTTTACGCGAGTTAGATGAAACGTTCATAAAAAAAGGTTACTAAAAATACAAGTGTGTCATTCCTCACATTTACTTATTCACTGGTATGATTCCACGTACATACATAACATAGACATTTAATTATATGTGCAACGTTTTACCTCACTAACAATGTAAAGAATAACCTTTCTAATAATAATTTTTCGGGGAACCGCAACGTAATTCCCAAACTACGCGTTTTCTGTTCTGAATGTGGCCGCTGCACTTATTTATGTTTATTTATTTTTAAAAAATTCGAATGAGTCCTTTGAGGATTCCTTACTACGAATAGTACATCAAGTATGTCTTACACCACAATGAAAACACTGATAAGATTTGTTATTAAGTCACGTCGAGCTATAGATAAAGGCACGAGTATTTACAATCACAGCGAGAGAGCAATCTAAGACAAATATTGACAGTACAATATGAGCTTAGTCATAATTAACTTTTAACACTGTAGTACGACAAAATATTTGGGAAAGTGGCCTACTACAACTAAAATTAACTAACCAAAACTTACATCATTATTTATACGACAGCCAATATGTAAATAATAATATTATGTTTTTGGCATTTTGCTTTGCAAGATTTCTAAAAACCATTGTACAATTTCCGTTCACCATCATGTACTATATATCCTCTTGCCACGGGCTCTTCTTATGGAAGGCCTTGATGACACGATGCGATGTAGGAACTGGGTAAGGGGTGCAGATAACGTGTTCTGCGCACGCGCCACAGATGAGGGAAGAAAAAGGAGAAGTAAAGGGGTAAACCCTCAGAGCCCATCTCTATGGCCGACGCCTCTCCTGCCCAAAAAGACGCCAGGAAGCAGACACCCCCTACCCCTCTCCTAGGTCCCTCTAGCCAGCAAGTCATGAGCGTCGACGTCGAGCGGCGTGACTCGTGACTCGTGGCGTGTTTCCCCTCCCCCCTCCTTTCCCCTCTCCCTGTGGCTTGCTGGTCACGTGACTAGTGACTACGTGGCGGGCGTCCACAGTCAACCGGCGCTGTTGCCAAGACTAACGGCCGTCTAGGACAAATAATCACATTTACGAGGCTGTGTCACCTCTTTTCTTAAAACTATTCATTTTCGTATAATAAATGAAGGGCGTGACGTATCACCGGCATGTACCTTTATAGATACTTTGCATTTTACGATCAGGTACGTATTAGTGAAGTAATTTTGCTAGTGAGCATGTAGTCTTTATTACACTGTGAGAGATAATTACTTTCTCAAATTTTAAACTAGCTTGGTTATTTCATAGCTGTGCTTTAATATTTCGAACACAACGTGCGTAATGAAAGGTAATGTAGTTAGCTAGGTCTTATTGTGATATCTTCAAATAAATCTTCCCGAATTTTGATTAGGTAATCAATTAAGAAAAATTCGGCGTGTTTAGTGACAGAGGTTCTTAAGAGCGTCGCCTACCACGCACGTCAAATTCGGTGTAATATGCGGGGAAGTACGTATTCTTACGAAACTATTCCATATGTCCATATTGTGACAATGTAAGTACTAAAATAAAACATACTTCCGACAAAGACGGAGTGTCGTTAAGCTACCATGCTCACTACAACATTTAGAATTTATTGGTTTGCGGACACACGCCATTGTTCATGTTTTGTTGATCAAACCTATGCTGAATGACAAAGTACGAAAACGGCCAGGAAAAAATAAATGTAAAACACACATAAAAAAAAAGAACAAAAGCAATCCCAGAGGAATTCAGTCAGGGTTTTTCTCTTCAAAATAATTGTTATATTAGACAACAAAGAATTCTAGAGATAGAATTCAGTCGAACATCGACAAAACACTCAGACACAAATATAGAACCAGATTCCCAATATGAAAAAAGATGGAAATAGACAATTGTCTATTGTCTTTGTCTGGGTGTTGTGTCGATATTCGACTGAATTCTATCTCTAGAATTCTTTGTTGTCTAATATAACAATTATTTTGAAGAAAAAAAAACTGACTGAATTCCTCTATTTTTATGTGTGTTTTATATTACTTTTTTCCTGTCCGTTTTTGGACTTTGTCATTCAGCATAGGTTTGACCAGGAAAATATGAGCAATGACGTATGTCCCCAAACCAATAAATTCTAAGTGTAAACTCCCATTGCAACAAACATTAAAAAATAGCATCTTTAAGAACATTGTTTCTAACACTTCCAACATAACTTTTAAAAAGGCCTTTTCAGACTGCCGTACTTTAAAACACACTAACCTAATATATGTGAAACTCAGATAGAAACGTGAACTGAACTTTACTACAGACTTTTCAACAATAAAGTTATGCGTTCGCCACTTGAAGTCTCATAGCAAAAATGAATAGGCGGGAATCCTGGATGATAGTTCGGCACTTGTTCGTAGTGGCGATACGGCATATGATACGCGCTTCAGGGCCACCCTTACAGCTCCGTCGCTTTGTCAGCTTCTACCGCGCAAAATCGCCCTTAAAACGTTTACGAAGTCACTCCTTTAACCCGGACAGAGAGTGGAACTTCCACGCGTGACTTTAAAAAGGGATTCTGGTAAAGACTGCTCGCGTCAGATCGAAGGCTAACATCTGTTGATCTCTTACTATGGTCACGTAACCTAAATAAACTCGCTAACTCTATTAGTTTACTTTTGTAAACGATTTTTTTTTTTTTTTTTTTTTGGATTTATGTGTTCACCAGAATCCCTTTTTCAAATTCACGTGTGGAAGTTCCACACTCTATCTAGGCTAAATGTGTGACTGGTTTGCCCCTCACAGGCTCCAAAAACAGGTCTCACACGATGCACAATTTCGTTGAAGTTATCATGCCAAATTTCTGTTAGTGTTTTTGCTCCCGTGTGTGCCACGTTCCAACGTCCTTCCGAGAGGTCTATTCATTCACATAACAGTTTCATACCCAAAAGCTTATCCGGAAACGTAATTAATTAGAACGTGTTCTATTTTTCTGTTGGAATTTTGGCTGGTTTTCTACAGCAAACCTATATGGCCAATCGCAGTCGCTTTATTTTGGTCATGTTACTATACAATTTCACGACTTATTCTGTTAAAAATAGCGTTGACGCCACAAAACCACGTGACTAAACTATTCTTAAACCTATCCTGAAGCATTGCTAGACTACCACGTTTCCGCAGCCAAGGTATACATCAACATTTTCTCTTGCGTTTCTCATTCTTTTTCACTTAATACGACTCCTCGTTCGTTAAAATTGAGACTACAATTTCTGTTATCATGCTATGTATTGTGTGAATACAAAGAGAGACGAGTATAATACACCTCATGTTATTACTATAAACTCTTACATGCCCCTTGGCTATACCAATGTGTACAACAGAAGGTAATCAAACATCGTGTGTGGTGGGCTTAAACGAGACTATTGTGAACGTTGCGCCACACATAATGGTAAATGAAACATATTTCTGTGGCAACCATTTAAATTTTGAATGTCATTTAAATATAGCACTTTCAACGAATACCAATAGCAAGATAAAGTATACCACTTCGAACAACATCTTTGTAGTATGGCAAACAAACTCACATACTGGAACTACATATTGTACGGTTTCGTTAAGAACACGTTTCTTGCTATGCAAGCCAGGACTTTGGAAGTAAACCAATAGCAAAGGAGCCTGTGCTCCTGCACACTGAAATATATTTTGTAGCAGATACAAAATATTTTGTTGGTATTCACATTGCAAAATTTATTTCGTGGTCACAACAAAAACGTTTTGGTGTCACCACTTAAATAGTGTGGGCATCGAAAAACGAATTTTAGTTAACTAAAAAATAATTTGGCAAGGAAGGCTTCCTACAAAGCCTTTCTTTCAGTGATGTGCGTGGAAATATACCTGTGCCATATTACCTGTGCCTCAGTACCGTACTTCCAACAAACAAATTGAGAGGCTGTCGTTGTAGTAACTCAACGTGATTATTTTATGTCATGTTTGTATACGAACAGTAACATGTCGGATAATGACGATGATCGGTGGGTTTTCTCGGGGATCTTTCATTTCCCGTGCCCTTCTTATTCCAGCGTCCTTCCATAGTAGGGCTTCATATCACGTCATCCTTCGAGACGAGCAGATGTCAAAAGGCGCGCTGTTGTAAGTCTGCACCCGTGTGCGATACCCTGCCCTCGGGTACCCCCCCCCCACCCCCCACCCCCAATCGATATTTGTTTAGTTATTATTCGCATACGAATATGCGTGACGTACTTTGCAATTGGCAACCGTCTAAGAGGAAACAATATTTCCATCACTGTGTTGGCCTGATGCAACTGTTGACTTAAAACTATAGGCAATTCGCCGATATACGGTTTTGCCATTTTGTTTAAATGTAAATAAACTAGGTTATTATTGAGCATATGTTGATACAATCAGCTAGTGCCGTGGCATTGTCGGAATTGTCGGGGAATATATTTTAATGTCCTGGAAAACCGAAGGAGACGAGATAGGGTAAACCTACACTACTTCGTGATACTAAGACTTCGAACTTTAGTAACAGAAATATGTTCAACATTTTAATTGTGATCTTATGTTTGATATGTTGGTCACTTATTGCTGAAACTACACATGCTTGCTATACTATGCTGATAACATAGAGCAGTCGGGTTACAGAGCCTACCAAACTGCGAAGCCCACAACGTGGTTTATCGCTGGGTATTTTCGGTTTAACCTACAAAAAAAAATATTTTCCATGACTGACATTTCCTAATTTATTGAGTGTTAACGTACGTACCGCCTGCATACAGAGGGCCTTGTAGACCAACGTAGTGATTTTAATTCCTTTCGAAACATCGAATTTCAAAAAGTAAATATAGTCGTAATTTCACTGTAAAAAAAACTTCCTAAAATGTTTTGGAAGTTATCATCCCAGACGCAGAATGGGACAGTTACCATACTTCCGCCTTGTAAATATACAAACTTTTTCAGTTGTTGCAATACAAGTCTTGTAACTTCAGTATACATTTGACAGTTTTATGAAAAAGTTAAGGAGTGCTACCATGAATATGCCTCCGGAGCCAGAACCAACTACAAACCAGATATCCGTGTGACTGGAAGCTGATGAAGCTCGACATGTTGGTAAACCATTCCCGATACGAGTTCAGTGAGTTTCCCAACCCAGGACGTGTGATATGCGAGTCACGTTAGCTAATGCGTCAAATCAAGCACTCCTTGCTGGGTTCTGGCAGCTAAGGCGCCCGAGTGTCGGCTGCTAAAGGCCATTTCACACTTTCACACGATCATATTTATTGAATTCCATTCTTCAATTCAGTTTACTGAATGACACAAGGACTCAAGAAATTTTATTCAATAAATATTGAAACCACCTCTTGAAAAGTCGTCTCACAATTTGTAAATACGTTGTGCACAAAATAAATAATGTAGCTACTAGTCCCTGCACGGAATAAAAATATTTAGTACAACTAATACAAATTATTTTATTTTATTATTTTAAAATAAATTAATTTGAATGTTATTTTATTCGCATACAGAAATACTTTAATTTGTTATTTAAATGGGTATTGCCATAAAAAACTTAATTTCTGTTCATTAAGTACTTCGATTCAATAAAATATCAGACTTGTTCGGAACTAAAATCTTCGACGACATTCAAGGCAGCCAACAAATAGAAAGACAAAAAGGTCGCGATTATAACATCAGTATTGCGTGATGAGGCATTCGAGAAATTAAATTCAATAAAATGTACGGAAAATTTAAGAAAAATTCGATTGTGTGAAAGAGGCCTATACAGCAGGTACTAGATGCCACAATTGAGATACGGAAGCAGGCAGCTGATAAGAGCTAGACTAGCTCGTACGTCAATAACGAGGAGTGCGAAAACAGCATGCAATGTCGTTAGTCTTTTTCTATGAAACTTTAAGACCTACTTTTCTTCTCTATTCTTGTTTTACAGTATTTTTTCACGTGCCAGAACTCTGAAAAAGCCGTTTTTTAACCGTTTTGAGGTACTTCTAAACCATGCTTCCAAGCATGAGATCTAGAAAACCAAAATAGGAAAGCGTAATATTAACTGCGTTTCCTTTCCGTAAGTAAAGATATCAAACGTAAGTTTAGAATTATCTCTTAAAAAACATCCTCCTTACAAGCTGCAACAATATTCATGTGCCAGCTGTATGGGGCTCTTAGCTAGCGATACAGATGCACGTTGCTATGATCTTCTCTTTGTATATGCAGCTGTCGTGTCATATAGGGACTCCTGCCTCTTCTGCACTATCTCGCCGGACTATAAAGAATTCGGTATGTGTAAGCCCGCGTAAGGTTACATCGACTAGAGGTTAGAAAGATCAACGTTAAAAGTTTGGTACAGGGAAAATTTCTGCTACTTGAGCGCTGGGTGGAAACTGGCCAATCACAGAGCTTTCCTGAATTTTAAGTCGCATAAAGTTGATGATTGGGAACGTAAAATTGAATTATTTTCACTTTAAAATTAAGTTAAATGACTTCTGCCATTTACAAGACTATTTAAAATTAATTTTTTATACAGTTTCGTATTTTACGTGTCCCTTAGCAATAGCAGCGAAACTAGCGGCATATTTTTTTCCTGTACCAAATTCTCCCGTAACAAAACATATTTTCTTTCTAACCTGTAGTTGAATTAACCTTAGCTCGGGGTACATACACCTTCTTTTCAAAATCGTCAAGTGACGTCATTAGCAGCATTTTGAATACTCAACCTTCGAGTCCGAAAGTAAATATTTGTATATACGTTAGGAATGTGCGCAGAGTAGGACAGAAAGACCTCCCCGATAAGTGAAACTAATACAAATTAAACCAAGAAAACACAAACTAGTATTTTCTCTCCACGAACAGTACACATAATGCAATTTTACATCAAGACACTTTAAATATCACATCCCCCCATTGTTTATACACTGGGAGAGACGTTACCCATAGTTTTATGATATCCTGAGGGTAATTTTGGAAGGAGTGGCAACAACTTCTAGTGTTATAAGCCTGGCGTTGGTACACCTGTAGCTGAAGGCAGTGAAGGCTAACTGCTTATAACAGTTCCACAATTGTATCAACAATAAAGTATACGATAACAAATGTGTGTTGGGTTAAAACTGTATCATGTGTATTATTCGTGGATAACCTGTTTTCTTATGTATTATTCTTGATTTTAATTTTAATTGTTTCCCTTGTCGGGGTGTTTTTTTTTTACCCTTATCTTAACGACTTTGTCAAGCGAAATCATTGTTTAAGACAGTTTTTACTATTAGAATTCCTTCACTAATTATCTAGTTACAAATCTGGCATTTAAATTCCTTGTAAAAGTAATTCCCTATACATAATTTACATAATTTCGGTTTTTGCTAATATTCATTTATATAGTTGCAATTCCTACCGTAATTTTCAAAGGAATATTTTAGTTGCTTTACTGACATAGCTGATTAAAAATAGCAGGAAGCCAAAGGTACAGTTGGAAAATTGTTTCCTTTAGTAAATAAATTCAGACAATCTAATAATTGTTAATTTTTTGTAAGAATTTTGCTTTTGCGTTTATAAATATAAAAATAATTATTCGAATATATGTGTACTAGCTGTCCCGTTGCGGCTTCGCCCGCGTGTGCTATAGAAAATAGTAACTAACTTTTAAATACGTATTAATTGACGGTGTAACTCTATTCTCTGAATATCTTTATCAATTAAAAAATTATATCTCCGCTGAGTAATTCTCTAATCTTCTACTCAAAATTGGCGATGGGTCATATCCTGAATCTGATGGACAGATTATCATACCTGCAAGCCTATAGGATTGTTGATATCTTAGAAAATGTATATCCTGATATATCCTACATTAGTGAGAAGCCCTTTGACTGGTTGTGCGAACGTGCAATTCTGGGGCGACCGTCACTCAGCCTAAAATCGTTCAGCCTAAAACCCTCTCTTCGACCTTATTCAGCCTAAAATTATTCAGCCTAAAGTCATTCAGCCTAAAATTACTCAGCCTACAGTCATTCAGCCTAAAGTCACACAGCCTAAAGTCGTTCACCCTAAAATTATTTAGCCTAAAGTTACACAGCCTAAAATCTTTCAGCCTACAGTCACTCAGCCTAAAGTCACTCAGCCTAAAGTCGTACAGCCTAAAATTATTCAGCCTAAAGTCACTCAGCCTAAAGTTTTTCAGCCTAAAGTTGTACAGCCTAAAATTGTTCAGCCTAAAGTTGTTCAGCCTAAAATTATTCAGCCTAAAGTCATACAGCCTAAAATGTTAACGCCTTACGTTTTAAGTATCCGACTGCTGTAGAACTATAAATTTCCATTGCAAACTGCCAACGCATGTAGTGCCATCTAGGAGACAGTGCTGGAACCATTCTCGAAAATCTGTGGTAATTCGAGATGAAAAGCAAATAGTCTGACATCTGGTGGCGGAATCCGGTACTCCTTGAATGGTGTACAATAAGAAAGTATGTGCCGGTAAGTTTACATGCACAAAACATTTATTCGAGCAGTAAAACTAACTACATAAAGTACTTCAGTGCCTGTTTTCTATGATAATGATTATCAGTTTGATTCTAGCAGTTATA
>PNEQ01022254.1:0-16137 GCA_003012365.1 Medauroidea extradentata
GGTCGAAATAATGTATTCATAACCTCATTAAGGGCTTAATATTGGTATACACGGCTAAAATGATGCTTCTTTTCTATTCGTACGAAGAGAAATCAACGATTTCATTAATACTTTTCATGTAAAGCGATAAGAGCCGGACGTCTGTATCACATTTAGTCGCGGACCCAGACGGCCACCTTAAGGGCGCCGCCTACCCGCGCGTGAGAGGCTCAAAAGCGACGGAGCAATAAGGTCGACCTTGAATGCCACGTCGCCTCAACGAGCCAAGCGCTGAACTAGCGTGCAAGGTTCCCGCCGAACGGTTTTTACTATGGGACATTAATCGGTGACCATATAATTTTGTTGGCGGAATGTCTGCAACTAAGTTCAGTGCAGGTCGCAATCTGAGTTTCATATACATCCAACTAGTACAATTTGAAGTACGAAAGTCTGAAAAGGCCGTTTTTAGCCATGTTGGAGGACTTAGAAACTGTGTTTTTAACGCTCGTGGCGTCTTAACGATGAGGTTCCGACCTTGTCTGCAGTTTTCTTTTCGTACGTTGGCACAATGGGCACACGTGGAATACTTTCGTAGAAAATACCTGTTTACGAACATGCTGCAACACATTAGAAGCGTGATGTAGGTGGCCGCCTTAACGATAAGCCAATACTTATTGTTTTAAAATATTTTGTGTCACAGTGTTCTTTCAGACATTTTGCATACAGTGCTTTTGTTCAAGCTATTGAAATATGATTTTTTTGACATTATCATTAAATTCCAATAAGCTTGGTTTCTAAGTAGAAGCGTTAAGGGCGTTCAAGTGCGATTAAGTCATAATTTAATTTTTATATGAAATAGTGTTAGTTTTGTAGACGATACTTCTGCGTGCAGTTTCTTCTTACGAAACAATTTTAGCTCACATAGTTTTCTCATAACGGTACGTCAAAGTCAAAATTTGTAAGTTCTGTTGGCATGCAAATAGTGAAAACCAATTGATTTGTGTACGTGAAATAAATCACAGTGAAATAACATACTATGGGCTACGTATTAAAACATTTGAAAAAATCCCGCGAACGGTTTTTGTATTTTTAAAAAAATTGCTGAATGTGCAACTTTTTATGTACTTTTGGGATTTTTTTAAAATTAAAAATATTACGTTGTAGGTTTTTTAAATTTTTTATTGCATAGCTCATGGCATGTAAGTTCACGGTGAATTATTTTGTTTAAGTAAGCTTAGGTCAGTTGGTTTTCACTATTTGCTTGGTAGCGTAACATGCAATTTTTCACTTTGACACCCCGTTATGAGAATACTATGAGAGCTAAAATTGTTTCGTAAGAGTAAAATGTATTCACAAGTATCGTCTACAAAACTAAACAATATTTCATAAAAATATAAAATTATGATTTTATCGCACTTGGAACATCCTAAATAAGGGCAATTACGCACTTTTATTTTATGTTTATAAATTTTTCAACATTGCTATCTTTATAGAAAGTGTGTTAACTTTTTTTTTTTTACTTGACATACTCAGCGTGAAATTTTTTTGTAGATTTTTACATTGTTAAATAGTTTATCGCTTTTACTCTCTGGCATTTACTTGAAGCTAATAAAGTATACAGGATGTCCAGAAATAAGCACACCACGCGTATCCTGGGCTAAACTGGAGACAAAAATGTTAGCGGCAAAGACATTAAACGCGTGCAATGTGGCAACACTGCGCGGAGAAAGTCCCCTCTTGCGCTTCACGTCCAGGTATTACTTTGTGTATGTTACGTCAAGTAAACGTAACATCATGTTGGGAGTTCTCGGGAGTTTAACGTGCACCCACAGTATGCATGTCGGAACAGTAGTAGTAAGATATGTATAATATCTGTGGAGCGCAGGAGGAAACTAAGTAGTGCTATGTTGTCATTTTGAGTCAGCGTACAACAAATATTTTCGTCTCCAATTTAGTCCAGGATTCGCATGGTGTGCTTGTTATGTGTTCGTTTCTTGACGTCTGGTATATTTTTTCTATTTGCTAAACAAACCTCAGGTTTTACGGAAATTTGCGGTGGTAAATTGAATGGGGTGGTAGTTAACGCAAAAAAAAAAAAAACATTTACTGTCACTGAACGTGTATCCGGTAATGGTACCCTGTAAAGTTGAAGGGGCAAACAGTATTTGTAAATTATAACTGCGCGCACAGTCTGAGGCATCCGTAGTGGCTGAGATGATGAGCGAGTACAGTCGAGTGGGAACAAGGTTGCGTGTATCTATAGAGCGTCCCAACATTATATTGCAGGTTAAAAGGTGAACCGTGTATTACACTGATAACTCGTGCCTGCGCCACGATTCCCGCGCACTGATGATTGACAGGGTGTCATTTCCATACACACGTTCACTGACTTTTCTTTCGTTAAATACCTATCATTCGATTTATGGCCAACAATTCTGTAACATTTTGTATAAGATGTTAGAAACTGTTTTTAGAGTATGAAATTCCTATACTGCCTCTTCTGAAAGGCTGGAAGTGTGTCTCTCAAGTAACCGATACCACCTCTGCTTGTTGTTACCGACCAGCTCCTTGTGTTTACCCGCGGTGACGAGCGAAGAATGTATAGCAGAAAAATTGTGCTGGGTAACTGCCTAGAGATTATAAGCGCGATGCATGCCAAGCGATGACCTTGGCATGTCGGTCGCCCGGAGAAGTGTGTTGCTGCTCGTTCTTGGGAGAAAGGAATGTCAACCGTTGGAAATTTAAATACATCGACATCTCCAACAAAGAACATCGTATCTGCATGAAGGAAATTGTTGAAGAGAGAAGTTTAAAGTTTTGAAAAATTCCTGAAATCAGATTATTGCCTAGTCTTTCTAGTTATGGGCTATGTGTAATGCCTGACAAATTAACAAACAGGAATATATATATATATATATATATATATATATATATATATAACCTGTTGCTGTAAAATTATTAACGGATAGGACGAACAGTATAAATATTATCAACATTTCAATTACGACGTTTTTAGTCGGACGGGTTGACACGTTCGTTTAAATAAAACCGTAAATGTTCAAGACGACCTCATGACGGTATGCAGTGATAAAGACATTACAAAGTACCGTTCTTGCCGTGAAGAGGGGGGCCTTGCATCGTAACGACACAGATTCGTTAAATATGTCGCACTTCATTTATATTTCGTCGTCTGCTCATTCTCTGCGACTACGAGTTTGAAGTCACGCTGCCAGGTGTTCCCCTTGTCCTTGTACCCAGTTGAATTAGTCTTGAGACGCTCGGCGTACACGGAACAGACTTATTGGCTTATCTCAGCTTCTGACGTGGGCCAACCATGCTGCTAATTGCGATAGCTTGGTGTACTCCATTTCATAGAAGTTTGGTTAAATCTGACAGCAACTTATGGGCAATAATTTGTAATATTTTGTTATATTTGTCACTATACAAGACAAACTTTGCAGTATAAATGCTGAAATGGACATTTCAGGTTCATTTTAGAGCTAAAAATATTTTGCATTTAGCAGCAAATTACTAAATACTAAAAATTATTGCCCATAAGTTGCTGTCAGATTTATCCGAACTTATATGAAATGAAAGCACGGTCTTAGAATTACAGGTCTGGACACTAGCCTATCTACCAATACTACGCAGTTGACCCCTTTATGACTGAAAGCGCCAATAACAATGAAGTGTTGTTTTAACAATGCAATATAGCTTCGTACTACTAGTGCTCCTAGCGGCTACGACACGGACTTGTTACTCGTATTTGCGCAATGTTGAAACAACCCCAGAGTGCCAGTGGCGCCAGTCAGTCATGAGAGTCAATTTTCAATTCCAACTGTTCCTCTATGGCCGTGCTTCGTAGATTTAAACCTACCAACAAAGTGCAAAAGTTCGCATTTTAGATTGGTGTTAAATATTCTATACAGCTGCCGCACGAGCATTGTTTAAGCGTGTTAGGAGAAAGTTTTTCTAAGAAATGCTACGGAAATTGCGTTTGATAACTTTATCTACGAAAAGAAAACTAATTTAAAATTATGCTTCTATATCTTTGCTTTTTAGGCAACATACTTAGAAACGTGGTTTCTGGGCACCTTAAAATGGCCAAAACCGGCTTTTTCAGACTGCTGTCATATAAAAAATACCAGCCGGAATCGTAAAACGAAAATAGAGATACATACGCTGTACTTTATTTTGCACTTTAAATCAATAAAATAGAAGGGTCACCGCTTAAAGTCCTACAGGAAAAAAGACGACCAAAACAGTGCACGCCGTTTTCGCGGCCTGCGCTTAAAGGCGACGCGATAGCTGCATGTATAGGGCTCGTAAACACTAGTTGTTTTAAACATTCTGCTAAACATCTTTTGACGTACAAATACTACATCGCAATGGGCAGTTGTTATTCCTTGATTATTGACGTGTACTGTGGCAAAAATCAGGATGTGAATCAAATTTTAATTCACCGTTAGTGTATTACTAGGTATTTCACCACGCGTTGTCGCTTTCTTGTCTGTTTGTTTGCCTGTTCGGCAACAATGAGCTTGAAACTTTAACAAAACTAACTAACTTTACGTGTAAAATCATTATTCAAATTTAAGAAAAATTAAATTATATTTGAATTTTTACAAGAGTAAACAGCCGAAAATAAAATTTAAATACAAATACTAATAAGATTTAAAACCAAGACCGTGGGGTGCATTCAATAGCTAATATTAAAGAGAGTAGAGAGTAGCTGTCGTTGAGAAAACTCACACAACAGTTCATGTCATTTGCAAAGCGGTAAAATTATTTTATTTTAGATTTAGGTGACTATTCATGCATTAGTTATAAATGCACGCGCCCCACGTTTGTAGTTTTAATCTAAATCTTGTAAGTATTTTCGTAGGAGAAATTATTTTATACTTTTTAGACCCTTATAAAAATATAGAATGTTATTTTTTTTAATTAAATTTTTTTTCTGTTTTCTTTTAAAAAAAGAAAGAAGGGCTATTCTGGAAAACTAACAGAAAAAAAATGACATCTAAGCTCTTTAAATCATGACAACTCTTCTTAGCTGCGCTCACACTATATTAATGTTTGTTTCGCCCTAGACTGTACTAACACTGAATTGCCATGTTATTTTAAAAAACTTATTTCTCGCATTCTTACGAAAACATCACCAAAAAAAGTATTTAACTATTTTGTGTCCTCATCCTCGCCTACTAAGTTTCTCGATTTAAACCTTATCTTGAGATTTATCTTTTAAATGTACGAAAATACTAAGCTTTTTTTTTGCATGTGTATACAGTTTAGATGTCAGATGATGCAAAGAAATAACTATTTATCGGTTTCACATTGTTCGTTTTGACTGTTATAAAGTGTTTGATAATCATAGTAGTGTACAGAGTTTGGGACTTTTCACATTTTCATTCAAATTAAAAATATCTGCATTTCTTCCTTCCATGTATACGTGAAGATGTATTTGTAAACACCCGCAAAACATCGTGTAATATAGTATGTTAATTTTGAACTCCTTCACTTCTCAACGTTTTTATTTTTTCTTTTCTAGCGAGAACTCAGCCGTTTATGTACAGAGATTTTCCGTACACATTCACAGTAACGCCAATACGCATTACTTTTTCCCTTGGGTATTTGTGAACGCAAAAATTTAAGAAATGTACTGTCATTACCCCCACCCCCTCCTTTTCCTTTTATAATATTATCCTTAACGGTGTGATATTGTATTCTATTTGCTTTCAACGATTTTGTAAATAGTTTCTGTCTGAATCTATATTGAGTTCCTGATATGTTCAAAATTACCGTAACTGATGCTAGTAGGCCTACAGAAGTTATCGGATGGTCTCTTTATAGTCTTTATTTCTTGTACTTAGTTTTATACTAATCTCTTCCCTCCCTCGTGTGTGTGTTTTTTGATACATAATGTTTTTGTGATAAGTCTTTATGGAATGATGAAGACAACAATAAAACATAACAGGACGTTCCATATTTCCGACCTACCATTCCCTCTTTCATTTTGCTTCTTTTGTTATTTTACAGCATTTCTAAAGTGTTGGTATATGTATAACTTATGCAGCCTTGCATATAACTTCTGACATTTTCATAAGTTGCAGCAGACCATTTTTGTGTGTAGTAGTACTTCCTTCTCTGTCTCTCGTTGTTTTCTTTAATCTCGGCCAAACAGGACCTGTGCTTAGTAGTTGCGTAACATGTTCTTGTGTCGTTGGCCTTCGTGGCGCGCCGCTATCGTCGAGAAACTAGTAGCCAGTGCAGAAGTGTGGGTTTCCCCTGTCTCTGGCCTCGTTGATTGTAGTCAAGGGGGGGGGGGGAGGTTAAACCTCAACTGAGGAGCACAATTTCATTACCAGTCATGTCCACAAAAATACGAAAATGAGTTAAACATGCAGTATTATTCAAAATGATCTGTACACTTTCAAGCGATTGAAAAAAATATTTTCATAGAGGTAAGAAATTATACCGAGTATATGGTTGGAATCAGCAACTCAAGAAGTTTTTTTGTTATGTTCTCAAATGTTCAATGTGTGAACCTTTAGTCACAAGACACACGTCTGGTCTATAGTTGAGTTCAGCCCACACTCGCCCCAAAGTGTCCACATCGATGTTAGTCACAGCAGCAGTGATGCATCATCGTAAGTCAGCGATGGTGTGGGGGAGTGGAGGTGTAAAAACAGTGTCTTTGATGTAACCCCACAGATAAAATTCGCACGGTGTCAGGTCTGGTGAGAGTGGGGGCCATGCAAGCAACTGCAGATTGTCAGCTGATGCACGACCAATCCATCGTCGTGGTAGCTCATTATCCAAAAAATGACGAACATCGTTGTGGAAGTGTGGTGGAGCACCATCCTGTTGAAAAATGAAATTGTCACTATACTCTTGCAATTGCGGCATAAGCCAATTCTGAAGCATGTCCAGGTAACAATGCCCAGTGATCGTCGCCTCTGCAAAGAATAAAGGTCAATACACTTTTTGCCTTAACAAAGCACATAACTTATTAACCTTTGGGGAACCACGGACATGTTCGACAACAACGTGGGAATTCTCTGTCCCCCATACCCGCACGTTGTGCCGGTTTACTGTACCGTTTAGGTGAAAGGTAGCCTCATCACTGAAAATCAACCTGGAAGAGAAATCGTAGTCTTCTTCCATTAGGTGCTGCATATCACTGCAAAACTGTTCCCGCAAACGTTTGTCGCAGTGTGTAATGCCTTGGAGCAACTAAATCCGATATGGTTTCATTTGCAGGCGTTTTCTTAGCGCTCTCCAAACAGTTGGCTGCGCAATGCCTAGCTCCCGACTGGCACGAGACGTTGATTTTTGTGGACTTCTGATGAATGTTTCTCGGATCCGTTCAACCTGTTCCTTGGACGTTGATGGCCGCCCACTGCTTTTGCCTTTGCAAAGGCAGCCTTTTTCCTTAAACTTCTGTACCCAGTCGTTAATGGATGTTCCGCTAGGTGGAGCCTTGTTAAATTTGGTTCTGATCCTTCGACGCATTGTGGTTGCAGACGCGCTCTTGCAGAACTCCATCACGCAAAATGATTTCTTCGTTGGTCTGGCAGCCATGTTACTCTCTGTGGACACTGCTGCTGGGTATCACTGTAAAAAAAAACTTCTTGAGTTGCTGATTCCAACCATATACTCATATCATATCTTACCTTTATGCAAATATTTTTTCCAATCACTTGAAAGTGCACAGATAATTTTGAATAATCCTGTATTTTCTTCATAAGGTTCGTGAGTTACGCACGGACATGTAGCCACGCTTAATTAAATTATACGTGTGTATTTTAATTCAAAATTAAGACGTTTCCACCGACTGTAATTTTGCATCTAAAACAAGTACACAGCTGCGGCTAGTTATTTGAAGGCGTAGATTACGAAGTCTCGCCCTGACAAGTTTACTACTTTTAAAGCCAGGCACGTCTATAATCTTTATTGATAATAAGACATGACCATTTCTGTACACGACGTAATATATGCCTAATATTATGTAGCTACGTCGTATTTATTAACATAATTTGACACTTTCAAAGTGACGGGCAATAATAAACTTGACATTAGTTAAATTCGTTAGAATCCCAACACACATTTTTTTTTTTTTTTCGTTTTCCTGTAAAATTTGAGAAGGTGAACATGTATAGTTTTGAAAGTTTATTTAACTAAATTTCTCCGTCGCTGATTAAAGCATGGCGAAATGGCTTTTATGTTCACTACACAGCAATTAAATAGGGGTTGTAGGAAGAATTTCACTCTCCAGATTACTACATAAGACGCAATGCAAAAATAATTTTCGTCAGACGCTCTTCACAGCAAAGCAGCAGAATAATAGCGACCTCATAAGCAAGGTACGAGTCCACATCACCGTGGTTTCTGCTAATATATTCAAGTTACGAAGATATGAGGCCGATTCATGTCAATTGCTTTTTAATTATATTTGTTCTCTTGCATGTTTTGCAGAAAAAGAACATTTGGTTGTGATTGTATTTGCAAATTCAATATTTTTTCCAACGTATTTTTTAACTAAACGAAAATGTTCACTAAAAGCTTTACGTCACGTCGACGAGGTCATTAGAGACGGTGATACGCAGCTTGACACAATGGCAGGAACTGGGAAAGGAGGCTTTTGTGGCCTTTATTAAGGAACCATCCCAGCATTCGCCAGGAGCGATTTCGGGGAACAATGGAGGGTAACGGAAATCAGAAGACTGGAGCCGGTGATCGAACCCAGCTCCTCCCGAATGCGAGTTCAACGTGATCGTTGCGCCACTTAGCTCTGTCAAGAATTCTTTACGTATAAAATTATTCGGACATATACGAGTGGAAAAGCTCTCTGAAATGCTTCGAACAATTAATAATTAGTGACCAACATTGTGTTTCGTATTCTCTTTTGACATGGAATGCAATGCACGTATTTGTTTCCTTTTTTTTTTTTTTTTTTCTGCAGCAGTCTTTTAAAAGGCCAGGTTTGAAAATTTTCATGCAATTCTTATAATTGTCATCATAGACGACATATTTTAAGTAGCCTAACTTCAAGATGACTTCATTAAACAAAATGTTGACACTACAACCTCTTTTGAAAGTCGACTGGCTTTGTTCTTTTTTCCTACAAGGGTTTTCTTACATAGGTCCTCCTTTGTTTTAACGACACCTGTTGCAAATTTCTGTCATTCTTCTTGCGACAATAGCTTTGTAGCCGACAGTATTGAGCGTCTTTTTAAACAGTTTTTTTTTTTGCTAATGCCTGGCCGAACGTCACGCCAGCATGTCTTCATTATATTGTTATTGAGTGATATCGGCTAATACAATTATTACGAACACGCTTCAAAGCGGAAAACACGCAACTAGCATGTCGTTAGATAGTTTCACCTACGAGCCAAATAAGATCACGTGCTAAAATGTTATCAGTTTGTACGTTATTTGAAAACGGCTGACTATTTCTCGGTTTGATTGTTATAAAGGTTTCGTCTCATGTTGATAACTGTGATGATGCAGCGTGCTGCGATACACACAATGCACAAGATGTAATTTTGCACTGAGAGAAAGAATTGTTTCATTATACTAAATATATTTGTTTGGGTGATGTTTGCTTCAGCTAAACAATATTTTGTTGGTAAGACCAAGCTTGGAGTCCTCCAAACAAATTTAATTATTTTCCTCGATCAAATTATTCATTTAAACGCAATTTGTTTGTGCCAAACGTATATTTGGTTACTACAGGACGTCGAATAAATATTTTGTGTAAACAAACAACTCGTTACAACTTGTCAACAAAATAATATTGTTAGTTATAAGTGAATTTCTTTGAACCAACAATTTTTTTCGATGGACTAAATGATTTTGTTGGCGAAACTAAATAAATTTGGTTGACTTGCGGAAGATGGCAGTCTGGCGTGCGTGAGCGACAAGATGGCGAACACTGTATACCTCAACATTCAAAATATAAGTTTGTGCGACAAGTAGGACCTCTAAACTGTTAATCAGCATAATTCTAGTATCTTAATTTTAACTATAACAATTTCAAAGTGCTTAATTCGATTGATCAAGTTTATAAAATATAATTTTTTAGTTCTTAAAATATTGCATGTGCATTTGATATGGCCAACGTAATATTTTTATGACCAGCTAAATATTTGTCACTGCTAACAAAATTCAGCTATTTGCCTCAAACAAATCGAGGGAACAAAATAATTTGGTACGAGCAAACAAATATTTCTTTGCCCCTATACAAACAAATGATTTGGTTGATTCAAACAAATTTTGTTTGCACGAACAATTTTTTTTTCTCAGTGTGTAGTCTTGTGTTGGACAGAAACGTGCAAGCTGCAGACTGTACGGTCTCGTACACAACCTCTTTAGTATTTTTTAGTTGGCTGTCTGCCACAACTAGGAGCAGGTTTGTGGGTTTGTTGACTCCGAGTTTCCCCGGCCATTCTTACACGTTGTACATCATTTACGAGATGAAATACTAGTGTTTCAAAACTATCTTGTCATGCACGTGAGCTTGCGATTTTCCCCAGTACCCAGTTGTGTGTCTGTGGCTTATGACTAGATACATTCAAATTTCGCGTTATTTGGCAACAGGCTAGAATTCACTGACCTATACCCGAACTCCGTGACGTCATTGGCACTTGGCCATCGTATTTTTGATACCGCATTACAGGATATTGGTCATTTTACAGTTGAACTTATATCATTGGTTGAAAACACGGAGGTAAGAATAGTCAGGAGACGGCTTGTAACGTAGTTGAAGCCTGCTTTTTGGACGTCCCATCATGGCACGGAGGCGTTTTGAGTTTATGGACACTTAGTGCTGATGTGCCGCTAATCAATAAAAACATCCGAGTAATGCAAATCAGAGATGTAAGGAACGCAATTGATTAACTATAAATTTTCTTGGACCAGGGTACATCATTGCAATTGGTTAAGGGCGCTGCCTACCTCGGAGCCCTGACGGAGAAAGATTAGGGTTTTACATGTTAAATTATTTTTAATGTCGCTCGGTGACCTTTTGTGACATTGCTTCCGGACGAAAACCATTTTTTTTGCGCCGAGAAAAGAGAATATTGCTACGTAAATAAAATTGCAGAAAATAAATTATGATTAGCCGTTTTCGCTTTTTTTTGTGTGTGTGTAAAAGTGCTTTTTTGGCCACAATTTTCAGGGTATTGAGAAATAACTGCCTAAACGATCCATAGCACCGAGACGAACAGAAATGTCTGTGATGGCATATATGTAACTTCAACCGTTGCTGATCCAGGTGGAAAATCATTTAACCTGTAAAACCGTATGCTTGCTCCTGCCGTGGCTTCAAGGTAGGCAAAATACTCAATTACAATCCTGGATAATGGTATTTGCCAACTTTATGAGTCGGTATTTATCCAGAATTACTAATTCGTTACGCGTGATCTCTTGCGCTGCAGTTAAATGCACGAGGTTCAGGCGTCAGAGATTGTGCCTCAGAAGTTCGCAACACTGGAAACAATTTCGTTTAAAACGTTGGCTAAAACTATTGCCTAGGATTGCTATCGTTTAACTTTCGCAAATTGGCTTCAAGAAACCTACATTTGTAGATTAATGCTTTTATAGTTGAATTATGTAACACGCCCTCTTAAAGACGCCCTTATGCCTGCCTCTCAAACTGCGTTGCAGTGTGTTTGAAATACAGGATTTATAAACAAACTATTTCCACGTGTGCTCACGCGGGTTTCGCTCGAAAAGAAGTGACATTTCAGACCAGGGCGGAATACAACTTTCAACACATCACGTGTGTCGCAAACAGCATTATTAAGCCCTTCAACGTGGCAGAAAACGGCATTTTCAGATTGCCGTGCCTCACAATATTGTTGACGAATGTCTTCGAAACTAGTATAGGGCCCTGCGTTGGACTTTCCTTAAAACTTTCCACTAATAAAATCGCCGCTTAATGTCCCATAGGTACACGCAGCACGACGACAATACCACGCGCCGGTTGAGAGCTTTGCGCGTACCGGCGATGAGGCACTTGATGCGCGTGCCAATGTCGTCCTTATCGCTCCCTCGCTTCTTAGCCTCCAACGCGGAAAATAGCTCTAGGTAGACGGGCCTCGTAAGGAACAGGCGGTTGCCATAATGGGACGACCAAAATGGCGGTTTCACTTAGCTCCCAAAATTTACATAGGTCCACCCCCTGGTTGACAAAGTCTTCACGCACGCCACTCATACTGTCGGCCAACAGCAGGCACGAACAACATACAGTAACGTAGAGGCAAGCCTGCTGTCAGGCAATAACGAGAAATTTGCAGGTGTCCGCTTACGACAGGTGGCAGGTCCCGCAGCGTTGCTATCACCTCGTTGTTGACAGCAACCTTCGTTTGGCCTCTGCGATTGTAGCTGTTGTCACAGAGTTGTGAATGACCTCTCGCCCAACACCTGTGAACGTCAACGTGCTTGCTTTGGCCGACCTATACGTTCGCCTTCTGGTACAGACAGACTGCCGGATGTTTCAACTGGATTTATTTGCTAGCTGCTTATTAGCGTGGTTTTATTTTTACACTAAAATATGTTCAACTTGTAGACATTGCCTCTGATGTAATTTTTTTTGCACCGATCGATATGGCGCAACGGTTAACACGTTGGGCTCGAATACGGTTTCGATTTCCGGCTCCGGTCTTCCCGAGTTTTTGCAAAGTGGTACATCGAAGTAAAATTTTTTTACTGTTTTCTATATTTACACTCGTCTACAGAAATAAGATAATTCGTAACAAATAAAGCTTCTGTGACGTATTACTGAAATATAATACCACACGTGAACATGTTTTTGCATTACAATAATAGTGAAAATTATGATAATATTCTTACCTCATCCACGTTACTTATGTAACTTCCTTGTATCCGCGTCAGTGCTATTTCCATCTCTTCAAATAGATTATGAAGATAAGTTCTCCAATTGTTCATTCATTCCAAACGTCTAGACCTTGAAACTTGAAATTTTGGGGAGGTTTCCCCATCGAGGTGTCTCCTCCTCCCCTTTTTTTCTTCAGTAAATTCCCACTGTAATGGGTTGAAAATGGGTAAGGAAAGGAATGAAATATATTTTCGATGAATCGTCGATACAACACTCTTCTCATGATTTTTTTTTTCAGCGGAAAACTCTTCCAAATGTAGGCCCTATAAAATTTGAGAATTTTTAGGAAACGTTCGATATCTGTCGAACTTTTCACAGTCGCACTCATGTTCCTGAACCCCTGTGTGTCTACCTGATGACGGGAACAGATTCCAGTTCCCGAAACGTCGTAACACTGTCTGTCTGGAAAACTACTGTGTCTTGTTTCGTCTCTTCGTTGTGCCGTTTTGTCTTTTCTGTATATGTCTGTTATCTGTTGCGTTTTGTCTCGTCTATTTGTTGTGTCTTTTTGTTATTTTTCTGTTCGTGTCGGATATTTGCTGTGTTTTTTGTTTCATCTCATCGTTGTGTCGCATGTTACTTGGTTTTTTTTATTTTATTTGTTATTATTTTCATTTATTATCTGTTTGTTCCTTGTTTCTATTCGATCCGGTTCCATTTTGGAATTTCTTGTTGTGTATGTATCTTGCTGACTAAAGCATACTCTGCTTATATTATGGTTTTCTTTTATTTGTTTAGTTTTCTTTGACAGTCATTCAATTCACAATGGAGTACGTCCAAGAAACTGAATCCAGCCATGCACTCCCATTGCACAGTTCTTTCAAAGATCGAACTCTTCACAGTTGTTTTTCGCTTCAAAATGGAAAGTATGTCAGTACCGGAAAACAAGTAAAGTTTTTTTTTTCTCGAAATTCTACACCTAAAAGGTGAAAAGGGGGTCCGGGAGTATTTTTAACCCAACGGCATATCGCTGGGACCTTCATTTCGATTGGATGCTCGTACAGGTTTATAAAATTTGTCAAAACTTTTCGAAATTCTATCCCTAAGAGGGTGAAAATTCGCGAACTGTGTTGAAGCCTCGATCGGTTCAGAGCGAATGTCGTAAGTGTTATTTGTTTCAGGACGACGCTAATGTAAATAAGTTAGTCAAAAATATTTTTGTCCGATTTTTCGCATTTAGACTCCTACGTGAATGAAAAACGTAAAATGTGTTTTCGATTAACCTTAGATATTTATCGAACCAGTTGTTACATGAAGACGTTGTTTGCTTTAGAATGATACTTAACCTACAGTGTTATGTACGTTTTTATACTGGATACAGCAAACTAATTAGCTCCGGAAAGCTTATTTTGTAAACCCTTCAAGACAGTCCGATAAGCAAGTATGATGGTTGCGAAGTTATGCCGTAAGCAGGGGGTGACTTTGGGACATTACAAAAAATATGTTTCGCATATATGGTAGCCGTGAATAAAGAAATTTACTTACAATAAATTCAGAATAACAAATATCCACGTGCCATTTAATTAATATTTACTTAGTTGATAATCGTGGAAAATAAAATTAGTATTTAAGTGCCGCAAGTTCACCTCACGTGCCCAAAGTCACAGTCGCCCACGCTTACGGTGTATGTATGTATGTATGTATGTATGTATGTATGTGTGTACACACACACACACACACACACACGGAGTTACATTTTGCATTCAAATCGATAGGTATTATTGCTGCATGGGCCCGTATACCGAATGTTCACAAACACAGAAACATGTGATATTAACACCATAGTGAAGTGGATGAGCACAATTTAGGCATATAACATCAAGGACCCAATCTAATAACGCCCATCCACAACTGGCGCTGACAATGTGCAGGGTCCTAGTGTACGTCGAGTTCTATGAAGTCTGTGTGCAGATTTGTATGCCCGACAACGCCACTGAGAACCGCATAGTTTCTTACATGGATCACAGTAGTGTGGGTCATCTTGTCACGGAAAAGGGTGAATGAAGATTAACATTTGCTTAGTCTTTATTTTTTTTGTGGGGGGGGGGGGGTAGATATTGCTATCCTGCAAGTGTAAGGTGCTGCCATCTATCGTTGCATGATGCTGCTATATGGTTGGTGGAAACAGACCTATGTCGAGAAATTATCCCCCCCTCACTTATTCATTCCATCCACCATGCTCCCTTGTGTGTGTGTTCAGTTCAACCTCTTTTTTTTTTTTTGTATTTTTTTGTTTCGAGAGATTTATTTTTAACTGGATCATATATTCTTAACAAGATGAACTGTGAGATCAGTATTCACAATGCGGAATTATCTCTATGGCCAACAATTAAGTCACTGTCGTTTTGAAAATTGTACATAAGTTACAATAAAAATAGCAATGTTAGGTTTATTACAACCGATAATTTTTTCGAAAGCACACGAAAGTATTACGAAACTATAGGATAAGGGTACGTATGGCCAGTAACAAATGTCTGTGTAGAAGCAGTTTAAATTGTGTGTTTCAATTCTTTATTGTTACTGACCATATAGCATGGACAATTTGACTGTAGTACGGAAAAGTTACAAAACAAACTTGTGATGAAATCATGCAGCTAATTTAAATACGCCTTCAATAAATTATCACGATCACTTTTACATTAAACACAGGGTTTCGTGGTAATTAACGATCGCCATTCCGATTGAGCGTAATCATGCAGCAAATGCACGAGGCACGCTATTATCATATTTCGTCATGAACGAAAATTTCACACAATTGAAACATTCACAACTTTGCAACTTAACAGCAGTTAAAAGGACAAAGTATTAATCTTTGAGCTCCGAAATACGCTAGACGTTACATTTTGAACACGAGACCGTAAAACAACAAACCATATAGTATCACCGGGTTGGCCAACTTAATACCCCATTCGTAACTTACCTTTGTTATCTTAATTCAATACATGCTTTGGTGATTTATTAAGCGACGGTAAAGCAGATCCATCAAATATCTTATTACTGCATAGAGTATATATAGGATAGAAAGAGCGCCCGTTGTAAAGCTGCATACTAAACAGTGTACAGGGTGTTCCATAAGTCTTGTCACCCCCCCTACTGTGATGTGATGGTGTGCATAAAATTGCAAATGCCTGTTCCGCTGTGTTAAAGCAATGAAAACTGGATGATCACTCACACAAACGTGATGGAGAAACTAGGAAAAATATTTATGTGTCCAGGACGTCTGTATGAGCGCCATCGTTGTTGTGGCACAGAATAAT